>CM063313.1:24540943-24674202 GCA_032173965.1 Sitta carolinensis | reverse complement strand
AAGGAAGGGAAAGGGAAAGGGAAGGAAGGGAAAAGGAAGGAAAAGGGAAAGGGAAGGGGGAAAGGGAAAGGGGAAAGGGGAAAAGGGAAGGAAAGGGGAAAGGGAAAGGGAAAGGAAAGGGAAGGGGAAGGAAAAGGAAAAAAAAGGGAAAAGGGGAAAGGGAAGGGGGAAAGGAAAAGGAAGGAAAGGGGGAAAGGGGAAAGGGGGGGGAAGGGAAGTGGGAAGGAGTGTCGGAAGGGAAGGGTGTCAAGGGAAAAAGGAAGGAAGGAAGGAAGGAAGGAAGGAAAGGGGAAAGGGAAAGGGAAGGGGGAAGGAAGGAAGGAAGGGGAAAAAAGGGGAAGGGGGAAGGGGAAGGAAGGGAAAGGGAAAGGGAAAGGGGGGGGAAGGGGAAGGAAGGAAGGAAGGAAAGGGGGGGAGGGGAAAGGGAAAGGGAAAGGGAAAGGGAAAAAAGAAGGAAGGAAGGAAGGGAAAGGGGGAGGGAAAGGGAAAGGAAAAGGGGGGGGGGAAGGAAAGGGGGGAAAGGGAAAGGGAAAGGGAAAGGAAGGAGGAAGGGAAAGGGAAAGGGGAAGGAAGGAAGGAAGGGGGAAGGAAAAGGAAAGGGGGAAGGAAGGAAGGAAGGGGGGAAAGGAAGGAAGGGGAAGGAAGGAAAGGGGAAGGAAGGAAAGGGGAAGGAAGGAAGGGAAAGGGGGAAGGGGAAGGAAGGAAGGAAGGAAGGAAGGAAGGGGAAGGAAAGGGAAGGGGGAAGGAAGGGAAAGGGAAAGGGAAAGGGAAAGGGAAGGGAAGGGAAAGGGAAAAGGAAGGAAGGAGGAAGGAAGGAAGGGAAGGAAGGAAGGAAGGAAGGGGAAAAGGGAAAGGAAGGGGAAGGAAGGAAGGAAGGAAGGAAAGGGAAGGAAGGAAGGAAGGAAGGAAGGAAGGGAAAGGGAAAGGGGGAAGGAAGGAAGGAAGGGGGAAAGGGAAAGGGAAAGGGAAAGGGGAAGGAAGGGGAAGGAAGGAAGGGGAAGGAAGGAAGGGGAAGGAAGGAAGGGAAAGGGAAAGGGAAGGGGAAGGAAGGGGGGGGAAAAAAAAAAAAGGAAGGAAAGGAAGGAAGGAAGGAAGGAAGGGGGGAAGGAAGGAAAAGGAAGGAAGGAAGGAGGAAAGGGGGGGAAGGGGAAGAAGGAAAAAGGGGGGGGAGGAAGGAAAGGAAGGGGAGGGAAAGGGAAAGGGAAAGGGGAAGGAAGGAAGGAAGGAAGGGGGGAAGGGGAAAAAAGGGGGGGGGGAAAATTGGGGAAAGGGAAAAGGGGGGGGGAAAAAAAGGGGAAAGGGAAAGGGGGGGGGAAAGGAAGGAAGGAAGGAGGAAAGGAAAAGGGAAAGGGGGGAAAAGGGGGGGGGGGAAAGGGAAAGGGAAAGGGGGAAAGGGAAAAAAGGAAAGGAAGGAAGGGGAAGGAGGAAGGAAGGAAGGAAGGAAAGGGAAAAAGGGAAAGGGAAGGGGGAAGGAAGGAAGGAAGGAAGGAAAGGGAAAGGGGGAAGGAAGGGGAAGGGAAAGGGGAAGGAAGGAAGGGGAAGGGGAAAGGGAAAGGGGAAAGGGAAGGAAGGGGAAGGAAGGAAAAGGAAGGAAGGAAAAGGAAGGGGGGAAGGAAGGAAGGAAGGAAGGAAGGGGGGGAAGGAAGGAAGGGGAAGGGGAAGGGGAAAAGGGAAAGGGAAAGGGGGAAAGGGAAAGGGAAAGGGAAAGGGAAGGAAAAAGGGGGGGAAGGAAGGAGAAGGAAGAAGGAAAAGGAAGGAAGGAAGGAAAAGGAAGGAAGGGGAAGGGGAAGGAAGGAAGGAAAGGGAAAGGGAAAGGGGGAAGGAAGGGGAAGGAAGGGGAAGGAGGAAGGAAAAAGGGGAAGAAAGGGGGGAAGGAAGGAAGGAAGGGGGGGGGAAGGAAGGGGAAGGAAGGAAGGAAGGGGAAGGGAAAGGGAAAAAGGGGGGGAAAAAAAAGGGGGGAAAAGGGAAAGGGAAGGAAAAGGGGGGGGAAGGAAGGGAAATGGGGGAAGGAAGGAAGGAAGGGGAAGAAGGGAAAAGGAAGGAAGGAAGGGGGAAAGGAAAGGGGGAAGGAAGGGAAGGGAAGGAAGGAAGGAAGGGAAGGAAGGAAGGGGAAGAAGGAAGGGAAAGGGGAAGAAGGAAGGAAGGGGAAGGAAGGGAAGGGGGAAGGAAGGAAAGGGGGGGGAAAAAAAAAAAAAAAAAAAAAAAAAAAGGAAAAAAAGGAAGGAAGGAAGGGAAGGAGGAAGGAAGGAAGGAAAGGAAAAGGGAAGGAGGAAGGAAGGAAGGAAGGGAAAGGGAAAGGGAAAGGGGGAAGGGGAAGGAAGGAAGGAAGGAAGGGGGGAAGGAAGGAAGGAAGGGGAAGGAAGGAAGGGGAAGGAAGGAAGGAAGGAAGGATTGGGGGGGAAGGGGGGAAGGGGGGAAGGAAGGGGAAGGAAGGAAGGGGAAGGAAGAAAGGGGGAAAAAAAGGGGAAGGAAAAGGGGAAGGAAGGAAGGAAGGAAGGAAGGAAGGAAGGGGAAGGAAGGAAGGAAGGAAGAAGGAAGGGAAAGGGAAGGAAGGAAGGAAGGGGAAGGAAGGAAGGAAGGAAGGAAGGAAGGAAGAAGGAAGGAAGGAAGGAAGGAAGGAAGGAAGGAAGGAAGGGGAAGGGGAAGGAAGGAAGGGGAAGGAAGGAAGGAAAAGGGGGGGAAGGAAAAGGGGGAAGGAAGGAAGGAAAGGAAGGAAGGAAGGGGAAAAAGGAAAAAAAGGAAGGAGGAAGGAAGGGGAAGGAAGGAAGGAAGGGAAGGAAAAAAAGGGGGGAAAAAGGGGAAAGGAAAAAGGGGGGGGGGGAAAAAAAAAGGGAAAGGGAAAGGGGGGGAAGGGGGAAGGGGGGGAAGGAAGGAAGGAAAAGGGGAAGGAAGGAGGAAGGGAAAGGGGAAGGGGAAGGAAGGAAGGAAGGAAGGAAGGAAGGAAGGGAAAGGGAAAGGAAGGAAGGAAGGAAGGAAGGAAGGGGAAAAGGAAGGAAGGAAGGAAGGAAGGAAGGAAGGAAGGAAGGGGAAGGAAGGAAGGAAGGAAAAAAAGGAAGGGGAAAGGGGGGGGGGGAAAAAAAAAAAAGGAAAGGGGTGTGAAAGGGGGAAGGAAAGGGAAAGGGAAAGGGAAAGGGGAAAGGGAAAGGAGGGGAAGGAAGGAAGGGGGAAAGGGAAAGGGGGAAGGAAGGAAGGGGGGAAGGAGGAAGGGGAAGGAAGGGGGGGGGGAAAAAAAGGGGAAAGGAAGGAAGGGGAGGAAGGAAGGGGAAGGAAGGGGGGGAAAGGGAAAGGGAAAGGAAAGGGGGGGGGAAAAAGGGGGGAAGGAAGGGAAAGGGGAGGAAGGAAGGAAGGAAGGGAAAGGGAAAGGGGGAGGGGGGGGAAGGAAGGAAGGAAGGAAGGAAGGAAGGAAGGAAGGAAGGAAGGGGGGAAGGAAGGAAGGAAGGAAAGGAAGGAAGGAGGAAGGAAGGAAGGAAGGAAAAGGGGAAAAAGGAAAGGGAAAGGGAAAGGGAAAGGGGAAAAAAAGGAAAGGAAAAGGGGGGGAAGGAAGGAAGGAAGGGAAAAAAAGGGAAGGAAAAGGAAGGAAGGAAGGAAGGAAGGAAAAAAGGAAGGAAGGAAGGAAGGAAGGAAGGAAGGGGAAGGGGAAAAAAAGGAAGGAAGGGGAAGGAAGGAAAGGGAAAGGGGAAGGAAGGAAGGAAGGAAGGAGGAAGGAAGGAAGGAAGGGGAAGGGAAAGGGAAGGAAGGAAGGAAGGAAGGGAAAGGGGGGGAAGGAAGGAAGGGGAAGGAAGGAAAAGGGAAGGGAAGGAAGGGAAAGGAAAGGGAAGGAAAGAGAGAAGGAAGGAAGAAGGAAAGGAAGGAAGGGAAAGAAGAGGAAGGAAGAAGTGGAAGGAGGAAGTGCGGAAGAGGAAGGAAGGAGGAAGGAAGTGGGGAAGGAAGGGGAAGGAAAGGAAGGGAAGAAGGAAGGAAGGAAGGGAAGGAAGGAAGGAAGGGGGAAGGAAGGAGGAAGGAAGGAAGGAAGGAAGGAAGGAAGGAGGAAGGAAGAAGGGAAGGAAGGAGGGAGGAAGGAGGAGGAAGGAGGAAGGAAGGAAGGAAGGAAGGAAGGAAGGAAGGAAGGAGGTGGAAGGAAGGAGGAAGGAAGGAAGGAAGGAAGGAAGGAAGGAAGGAAGGAAGGAAGGAAGGAAGGAGGAAGGAAGGAAGTGTCGGAAGGAAGGGGAAGGAAGGAAGAGGAAGGAAGGAAGGAAGGAAGGAAGGACGGAAGGAGGAAGGAAGGAAGGAAGGAGGAAGGAAGGAAGGAAGGAAGGAAGGAGGAAGGAAGGAAGGAAGGAAGGAAGGAGGGAGGAGGAAGGAAGGGATGGAAGGAAGGAGGAAGGAGGAGGAAGGAAGGAAGGAAGGAAGGAAGGAAGAGGAGAAGGAGAGAGAAGGAAGGAAGGAAGGAGGAAGAGGAAGGAAGGAAGGAAGGAGGAGGAAGGAAGGAAGGAAGGAGAAGGAAGGAAGGAAGGAAGAGGAAGGAAGGAGGAAGGAAGGAGGAAGGAGAGAAGGGAGAAGGAAGGAAGGTGGAAGGAGTGTCGGAAGGAGAATGGAGGAGGAAGGAAGGCAGGAAGGAAGAAGTGGGAAGGAAGGAAGGAAGGAAGGAAGGAAGGAAAGGAAGGAAGGAAGAAGGAAGGAAGGAGGAAGGAGGAAGGAAGGAGGAAGGAGGAAGGAAGGAAGGAAAGAGGAAGGAAAGGAAGGAGGAAGAAGGAAGGAAGGAGGAGGGAAGGAAGGAAGGAGGAAGGGGAAGAAGGAAGGAAGGAAGGAAGGATGAAGGAGGAAGGAAGGAAGGAGGAAGGAAGGAAGGAAGGGAAGAGGAAGGAAGGAGGAGGAAGGAAGGAAGGAAGGAAGGAAGGAAGGAAGAGAGGAGGAAGGAGGAGGAAGGAAGGAAGAAGGAAGGAAGGGAAGGAAGGAAGAAGGAGGAAGGTGGAAGGAGAAGGAAAGGGGAAGGGAAGGAGAAGGAAGGAGGAAGGAAGGAAGGAAGGAAGGAAGGAGAAGGAAGGAAGGAGGGAGGAAGGAGGAAGAGGAAGGAAGGGGAAGGAAGGAAGGAGGAAGGAAGGAAGAAGGAGGAGGAAGGAGGAGGAAGGAAGGAAGGAGGAAGGAAGGAAGGAAGGAAGGAAGGAGGAAGGAAGGAAGGGGAGAAGGAAGGGGAAGGAAGGGGAAGAGAAGGTGGAAGGAAGGAAGAGGAAGGAGGAGAGGGTTGAAGGAGGAGGAGTGGAAGGAAGAGGAGGGAGAGGAGGGAAGAAGAGGAGGAAGGAGGAGGAAGGAGGAAGAAGGAAGGGAAGGGGAGGAAGGAAGGAAGGAAGGGGAAGGGAGGAGGAAGGAAGAGAAGAGGAAGGAAGGAGAGAAGGGGAAGGAGGGAAGGAGGAGAAGGAAAGAAGAGAAGGAGGAAGGAAGAAGGAAGGAAGGAAGGAAGGAGGGGAAGGAAGAAGGGAAGGGAAGGGAAGGAAGAGAAGGAAAGAGGGGAGGAGGAGGAGGAGGGAGGAAGAGGAGGAAAGAGGGGAGAGGTGAAGGAAGGGGAGGAAGGGAGAAGGAGGAAGAGGAAGGGGAAGAAAGGAGGAAGAAGGGGGAGGAAGAGGAGGAGAGGGAAGGGGAAGGAGGGAAGAAGGAAGGAAGGGAGGAAGGGGGAAGGAAGGAAGAAGGGGGAAAGGGGAAGGGAAGGAAGAAGGGGAGGAAGGAAGGTGGAAGGAAGGAAGGGGAAGGAATGTGGAAGGAAGTGTCGGAAGAAGGAAGGAAGGAGGAAAGGGAAGGAAGGAGGAGGAAGGGGAAGGAGGGGAAGGAAGGAAGGAAGGAGAGGAAGAAAAGGAAGGAAGGAAGGAAGGAAGGAAGGAAGAGGAGGAGGAAGGAAGGAGGAAGGAAGGAAGGAGGAAGGAAGAAGGAAGGAAGGAGGAAGGAGGGAAAGGAAAAGGGGGAGAAGGGGAAGGGGAGGAAGGAGGGAAGGGGAAGGAAGAGGAAGGAAGGAAGGAAGGAAGGAAGGAGAAGGAAGGAAGGAAGGAAGGAGGAAGGAAGGAAGGAAGGAAGGAAGAAGGAAGGAAGGAAGGAAGGAAGGAGGAAGGAAGGAAGGAAGGAGGAAGGAAGGATAGGAAGGAAGGAAAGGAAGGAAGGAAGGATAGGAAGGGAAGGAAGGAAGGAGAAGGAAGGAAGGAAGGAAGGAAGGATAGTGCGGAAGGAAGGAAGGAAGGAAGGAGTGTCGGAAGGAAGGGAAGGTCGGAGGAAGGAAGGAAGGAAAGGAAGGAAGGAAGGAAGGAAGGAAGGAAGGAAGGAGGAAGGAAGGAAGGAAGGAAGGAAGGAAGGAAGGAAGGAAGGAAGGAAGGAAGGAAGGAAGGAAAGGAAGGAAGAGGAAGGAAGGGAAGGAAAGGAAGGAAGGAAGGAAGGAAGGAAGGAAGGAAGGAAGGAAGGAAGGAAGGAAGGAAGGAAGGAAGGGAAGGAAGGAAGGAAGGAAGGAAGGAAGGAAGGAAGGAAGGAAGGAAGGAAGGAAGGAAGGAAGGAAGGAAGGAAGGAAGGAAAGTGTCGGAAGGAAGGAAGGAAGGAAGGAAGGAAGGAAGGAAGGAAGGGAAGGAAGGAAGGAAGGAAGGAAGGAGGAAGGAAGGAAGGAGGAAGGAAGGAAGGAAGGAAAGGAAGGAAGGAAGAAGGGGAAGGAAGGAAGGAAGGAAGGATAGGAAGGAAGGAAGGAAGGAAGGAAGGAAGGAAAGAAATGAAGAAGGAAGGAAGGAAGGAAGGAAGGAAGGAAGGAAGGAAGGAAGGAAGGAAGGAAGGAAGGAAGGAAGGAAGGAAGGAAGAGAAGGAGGAAGGAGGAGGAAGGAAGGAAGGAAGGAAGGAAGGAAGGAAGGAAGGAAGTGAAGGAAGGAAGGAAGGAAGTGGGAAGGAAGGAAGGAAGGAAGGAAGAAGGAAGGAAGGAAGGAAAGGAAGGAAGGAAGGAAAGGAAGGAAGGAAGGAAGGAAGGAAGGAGGAAGGAAGGAAGGAAGGAAGGAAGGAAGGGAAGGAAGGAAGGAAGGAAGGAAGGAAGAAGTGGAAGAAGGAAGGAAGTGTGGAAGGAAGGAAGGAAGGAAGGAAGGAAGGAAGGAAGGAAGGAAGGAAGGAAGTAGGAAGGAAGGAAGGAAGGAAGGAAGAGAAGAAGGGAAGGAAGGAAGGAAGTGTCGGAAGGAAGGAAGGAAGGAAGGAAGGAAGGAAGGAAGGTCGGAAGGAAAGTGTCGGAAGGAAGGAAGGAAGGAGAAGGAAGGAAGGAAGAAGGAAAGGAAGGAAGGAAGGAAGGAAGGAAGGAAGGAAGGAAGGAAGGAAGGAAGGAAGGAAGGAAGGAAGGAAGGAAGGAAGGAAGGAAGGAAGGAAGGAAGGAAGGAAGGAAGGAAGGAAGGAAGGAAGGAAGGAAGGAAGGAAGGAAGGAAGGAAGGAAGGAAGGAAGGAAGGAAGGAAGGAAGGAAGGAAGGAAGGAAGGATGGAAGGAAGTGTCGGAAGGAAGTGTCGGAAGGAAGGGAAGGAAGGAAAAGGAATGGAAGGAAGGAAGGAAGGAAGGAAGGATGGAAGGAAGGAAGGAAGGAGAAGAAGAAGAAGGAAGGAAGAAGGAAGGAAGGAAGGATGGAAGGAAGGAAGGAAGAGTAGTGTGGAAGGAAGAGAAGGAAGGAAGGAAGGAAGGAAGGAAGGAAGGAAGGAAGGAAGGAAGGAAGGAAGGAAGGAAGGAAGGAAGGAAGGAAGGAAGTGTCGGAAGGAAGGAAGGAAAAGTGTCAGGAAGGAAGGAATAGTGTCGGAAGAAGAAGTGTCGGAAGGAAGTGTCGGAAGGAAGTGTAGGAAGGAAGGAAGGAAGTAGAAGGAAGGAAGGAAGGAAGGAAGGAAGGAAGGAAGGAAGGAAGGATAGGAAGGAAGGAAGGATGGAAGGAAGGAGGAAGGAAGGAAGGAAGGAAGGAAGGATAGGAAGGAAGGAAGGAAGGAAGGAAGGAAGTGGAAGGAAGGAAGTGTGGAGGAAGGAAGGAAGGAGTGTCGGAAGGAATGCAAGGAAGGAAGTGTGGAAGGAAAGGTGGAAGGAAGGAAGGAAGGAAGGAAGGAAGGAAGTGAAGAAGGAGGAAGGAAGGAAGGAAGGAAGGAAGGAAGGAAGGAAGGAAGGAAGGAATGGAAAGGAAGGAAGGAAGGAAGTGTCGGAAGGAAGGAAGGAAGGGAGGAGGAAGGAGGAAGGAAGTGTCGGAAGGAAGGAAGGAAGGAAGGAAGAAGGAAGGAAGGAAGGAAAGGAAGGAAGGAAGGAAGGAAGGGGAAAAAATTAAAAAGATAATTTCTTTAAGGTCAAAAGTAAGTGGATGAATTCAATCTCTCCTTTTTCTCTCTCAAAATACTCCACCAAATTACACTGTTAGTTTACTCTGGAGGACATTAATTTGTATTTTTAATTTGTACTTTCTATTTATAACTTTTTACTAGCCTAAGAAATTGAAGAATGTCTGTGATCAGAAGGTCAGAAATACATACTTACCGTTCTCTATTTGTGCACTTAGACTCTTGAGTACAAAATTTGAGCTGCCAAATTTAAAAATATTCCAAACACCCATTTTCTTGCCATAATATGATTTGGCACATGGAGCTGAGATCCAGGTAGTCAATCAGTCCACTGACTTCTTTAAAGATCCTCTCTCATACCACTTCACATTACTAGTAGAGAAAAGTACTGTACAACCATGGAAGATATTTTTTCAAATCAGAAGTATGAGTATTTTTGACAAGATGAAGATCAGAAAAGCATAGCCAAAATCACAGGAAGAGGCAGAGCCACAAAACAGCCTTTATACTTAAATAGAGGCCTTCACCCTTCTTATCAGCAAGCCTATGCACACTCTTGTCCAGAGTTTGTCACACAATTTATCTTTTCTAGAGGGGGAAATAGTTTCTGTGGGAAGTGGTGTTACAAGACTGGCACACTTCATCAGTATGCAACAATTAAAGAAATAGCACTATTTTTAGTTTCAGTGAGATGTTTAGTTCATTAAGTGACACTTCTAACTGCCCTAATCACCATGTCAACTTCTTGTTATAAACAACATTTCTGGTCATCAGAAAACTAACATGAGCTTAAAATATACACATCATAGAATCATACAGTGGTTTAGGTTGGAAGGGACCTTAAAAGTCAGGAGGGTTCTATAGCTCTAGGTCAGGGATGCCACCCACTAGGCCATTAATCAAAGCCCCATGAAGCCTGGCCTTTGATAACAGCAGTGATGAGAAAGAGCTGGATTCACTGAAGAAAAGAAAACCGAAAGCAATGAAAGATTAACCATACAACAAAAGATGCCTGTACAAGAACCAGTAGATTGGAATCTGGAACTACTTTTTGTCTTCTAAAATGCGTGAGGTATTTGTGTGCTAAATCTGTGTACCAAGATCACAGCAAGAGTTTCATACAAGGTCGTACACCAATTAACACGCAAATTCAGCAGAACTATATTTACCATAGGATAACAAAAGATTTGGAAAAAAAGATGAAGTGCACGGAATTAGGAAAGTCAGGGCAAATGGACAAGAGCAGTGCTGGGAGTTCAATACAACTAATTTTTAAATCTAAAAATTGTGAGAAGAGAAACAATAAAAATAGCCATCTTACCATCTCAAATATTTTATTAGGTCAGCTCTATGTAGCACCATTCTGAAGTCTCATCATCTCTCATTTAATATCTGTGTATCCTAAACTACACAGTTAACCTCACTGGAAGCTAAGAACCTATGGACTGTCTTTCCACTCGTTATTCCTATCATTTTCTTACAGCTTTTGAAAGCATTGATGGAACAAAGAAATTAACACAGTTGATGTTACAAGTGCTGCCAGCCATATGAACCATTTGCTAGTTATGTCTGTCCTGAGGTATGGCTTAGATTCCATACCTCACCTATGCTTTTTCTCATACATTTTTTTCCCCAAACACCAAGCTATAGGATACCTTAAACAAGGGGTGAAGGCATGTGCCACTAAGGGAGATATCCCCTTACTCTGACACAACATGCTCACGTGCATCTAGCCATTACATATTCTTGGAAATTCCCCCTATAGTATTTGTTTACATGGCATTTTGCAGGCAGGCACATGAAAATTCCACCCAAACAGAGCCAGCAGGACATGTGCCAGCTCTGAATGAAAAGCCATACTGTGCATTTAGCGCATTATTATTGAGCCTCAAATGATAAACTCTGCTCAGTAGTAAACAACTTTAAATCCTGGCATTTCTTAACGATTTACTGTTTAACAAAAAACAAAAACAAAAACAAACAAAAAAAAAAAAAACCAAACACAAAAAAACCCCAAGGGTGCCTGCTTACAATATATTAAATAGCAAGATTAAGAATTTTCTTCTGCAGCACTTCCCCAGAATTTATGTTAATGCTAGTAACAAAATACCAGCTTTTATTTTGTGTAAGAGGTGTTTATTTTATCTGTAAGAGGTAAAGACACATACCTTGACAATTTGTCAAGTTTTTTTAAGACGGTAATGCAATCTGAGATCTTGGGAGGAACAGTCTGTGCTGGCAAGCAGGCCATACTTGTCAGTCAAAAATGATCTAGCTGTTTCTGAGGAAAAAAAGATTAGGAAAAAAAAAATTAAGATCTTAAAAGAGCCATGATCTTAGTGACAATACCTATCTTAGACTTCCCTGTTCCCTCACCAACTAGATTTATGAAAACCCCTGTCAAAATATCCAAGATCCACATAGAGGACAGCAGCCTTTTATTGCTGCCAATTACTTGCTTACTTCAAAGTGCTTGCTTTGATAGACCTAAAATTTCAGTCTATTTTGAATGAAAAAAGCACCTTGGAGAAAGCAGTATGATTTTCAAAATCAATCACTCAAGAGTAACAGAGATATGAAACTAAGACCTGCTTATGCAACATTAATTCAGCTACATGTTTATGTATGTTCAGCTCAGATCTAATAGGAAAGGGAGCTGAAAGGACATCAGTCTTTTACTGAAGGTAAAGACTTTAGATTTTTACTAAAGGTACTTCTTGAAGCCAAGGCTAGTAATTCTCTGCAAAATAATTATCATTCAGAAAGCTACTTAAAACCATCCTGTTTTTTCAGAAAATAACTAGCAGTAGTTTGTGCATGGCTTTGAAATTCTCAGTTTGCTTGTTTGAAAAATACATTTCAGTTCACAAAGCAATTATAAATGCACTTAGAACCAAATCCCAAATCATCAGTCCAACATTCCTCTCACAACAGTGTAACATTTGGTATATATTTTAGCAGCAGGACAGTCACTAAAGTTTCTGCTTACTGTTAGGAACCTGAACCTTGCCCAAGAGTCCTTCTAGTTCAAGGTGAGTAGGGGTTGTGAACAAGCCACAAGGACAAGTGACATTCAATTCTGATTCTGCTCATACTACTAGTAAGGGAGGGGGCTGAATCTGAGCAAAACCTCAGTGCAAGTTCAGTATAACTTGTACCATTTTATATCCAAGACAGAATTTGGGAGAACTGAGTCTCAGACTTGATATGTAGTATGAAAATCTTCACCAAATGAAAGGAAAATATCCTTCGGTAGTTCATCTGAGTTAACATTGTAACTATGGAGTTAATACTGAAGTTGTGTAAATAGCTATTTACTTACTTGTCAAACATTTTCTTGTGTAAATGTTGATTCCAGCCTAAGAGACTAAACACCACCACATTCCTTTCCTGTGAACGTGGCAATTCCTAAAACTGAGGGAAGTAACAGCATTTCAGCAGGGAGAGCCTGAAACTCAGGACACTCCCTATGAGTCTGCAATCCTCCCTCCCTTCATCTGTCCATGATGTTATGTTGCGTACTTAAATGATCACAAAACGATTTTTCATTAATGACCTCTGCCCCATTCTGTATGTTTGAGACTTGGAGGGTGAATCAAGGCCGCTCATGAAGTACAAAAGGCTGCCTTCTGAAAGCACTCTGCTTGTCCAAAAACACTGGGAGAAATATTTGAACAAAACCAGAACTGCAGAAAGAAGAGTCTTGGTTCATAGTCAAGGCTTATAAGCAATAGTTTGGAGCATTTTTCTCTGGAACTGTCTCTGCATAACATTTTCCATTTTAGTAAATGCTATACAATGCCATACAATGCTTTGTCAAAGACAAGAAAGAAAGAAATAAACAAATAAGAAAAACAGAAAAAGAACAAGACTTTGGAACTGGACACCCTAAATGGGTGAGAGCACTGAATTGCAAGACTAAGTTCTGATCTATTATATTGTGAAATATGGGACCTATTAACCTGTTTAAAGTGTTTTGAAAATATTAGCAATATTTGACTATTATTTGAGAATGCTTAGATATTGTATCAATTTCCTTTAGATGGAATCAGAAAGTTACTAAATCTATTCACTTAGCATAATTTTTTAAAACACAAGAAATATGATCAGGTTTAGATGTTGATTTGCGTTTTATTTCAACAGTTATGGTATCAGAAGTAGCAGAGCAAATAAAGCTGCAGAATGTGTTTGGCCCTATGTGCAAATATCCTATACAATGCATTAAAGACCTGTTTTAAAATTCAGAGGTTTTTTAACAATAGAATCCAAAATTCCTAACAGTTTTCTTGTTAGCGCTGTCATCCTGGTTACTAATTATTAAATTTCAAAATCAGAAAAACAACAGCAGTTCTGTGGAATTATCACTACTTTTTATGCATTACTATTTTTATGCCTTATTATTTTTATAGTTTATTATTTTTATACTGTCATTAGCAAATAAATTGTTAGAGGAAGATGAGATAAAGGCCATTTTCTCTTCTTTTCTGCAAATCTTCTGAATCTGTAAAATATCTCATACGTTCTTCTTTGTCTTAAAAACAAAAAAATTACATTTACATTTTTCCATCTTTAGAATTTCATTAATGAAATAGCTCACACTAAGGAAATAATAGTTATAGGCCTGTTTATTTTCTAAGTTTCACAGGACATGTCTTTAAAACTTTTTAAAATGTAAAACTGTTTAGAAAATTGATTTCAAATAGAAGGACCTTAGCAGTTTGCATTAAAACTCATTTCTCACGACAGAAGGTACATTCCTTTTTTGTGGTCTGTAAAATACAAAGAACTTTATTACAAAAATTGACAGTTAATTACAAGGTCAAATAAAGATTTTACTCTTTTTTCCTCATTCTTTGTTATAACTGCCTTCAGCTGATACTGGTTTGACCACAAGGCTTCAGGCTACATATAATCCAAAATCATTGCAAAACACTGAATAATTAGATTGTGATTTTTCTCCTCTTCACAGACGAATCGTGGGTTTCTTACATGGATTAATTTTAAAATGAGCTTTTTTTGTTTCTTCTCCTGTTTACTTTACATTTCATACCTTCCTTGATTTTTTTTATTGCTGGAGTCTCCAATGAAAAAAGGGAAACATTGCACAGATTTTTTTCAAAAAAGCTACGCGTTTAACTCTGACAGTGGCCTGTCTCCCTGCCTCAAGGTTTAAGAAGGAAACATTGTAAACAAGTAGATGAAATTCTTAGTTCTGAATGTAGAAAGCTGTGCTTCAATAAATGCTCCTAAACAGTAGCTTTATCCATATTGGCAACATCAGCAACCCTTCTGACTTGACTTATGGGGAAGAGTTCTAAAATATGTGGTAGACAGAAC
Source organism: Sitta carolinensis (assembly GCA_032173965.1). NCBI lineage: Eukaryota > Metazoa > Chordata > Aves > Passeriformes > Sittidae > Sitta > Sitta carolinensis. Next base: position 24,660,585 of record CM063313.1, on the reverse strand, counting down.
ATTTATGTATGTTCAGTTAAAAAATATCCCTTGTTTTATAATACAATGTAGTATGTTACAGAAGTATTCATCTTGGTTCATGGTACACAAAAGGTACAAAATAGTATCTGCATAAATGTGTTGAAAGGGAAAGAGAAATAAAATCCAAATAATTTGATCAAATTTTAATGGCTTGCCTACAATTTGAGTAATAATATTGCTAGTTCCTGGTACTTTTCCTTAGCATATCTGCACAGCTTGTTTCTCCCTCAGCTAGAAGCCAAAGATAAAAGACAGTGCTGGCCCAGATTTCCAGAAATTAAATCCCACCTAAATTTTTATAACATTTCTTACTAGCTCACTACCAAGGCCACAGCAGTTGATCAAAGGCTGGGCAAAACCAGTAGACAGAACACTGAAGTAGCATTCTTGACAGGCCTGTAATCATTTAGGTGGAGTCCTGATGAATCTATTCCCAAGAATCACATTCAAAGATTTCATCTTGCAAGGGAGCCACCTTTCTTTGAGACTGCAGCTGAAGACACACTTTTATCTAGTTATAACAGCTCTGAGATAAAAAAAAATTCTATTTCCAATTTAAACAAAAAAAAAATTAGCAGAACCTTATTAAGAATGCAGATATTCCCTTCATTAAGAATGCTCCAGGAATGTCTTGTTTTTCTGTCTGCCATATCTGGTCATGGAAAGTTGTGTCAAGTCTGTGAGACTACTCCTTTCATACAAGATCTCACCCTTCCACTTAATTTTTTCCATTTTTTGAGAGGAACCAGAGAAGGTGTTCATTCCTCAGGAGCCCTGACTTGGCTTCTTATGTGCAAACAGGTATTGAGTGAGCTGCCAGCTCCTCTGATGGGCTTGGAAGTCTTCCCCTCCTGCCACTGTCTCTTCTGAGCTCCTTTGTGGATGTTTTGTCACATAGCCTACAACTTAGATTTACAAATCAAGAAATAGGCAAAGAATTTGAAAAAAAATATTAATTTTTAAGGATGCTATTCAATTATAGGATTGATATCTGGAAAATTACTACCTATAACTAAAGCTTTCCATTTATCCTTACAGTCTCAGTCTATCTGTAATGATGCTGATAGTTACAAAAGCACAGTCGGAGAAGTGAAGACAAAGTAGTACTTAAAATAGAAAGTTACATCTGGTTTTGAACTTTACTTTCTTTTCTCTCATACTACTGCTTTGCTCAGCTGATCTTTAAAGAGCTTTATTTTGAACACACTCTGAGCTGTGTTTTTCCTGGGCTTGTCTTAGGCGTAGCTTCACCTTTTCAGAAAGCTTCTGCCGGTTTCAATATCGCATAGCAAGTGACAGATACGCAATGATAAGTAGCATTAGATGGGATAAGTATGCATTCTGACTGGGTCTCAAGTGAAACCTCAGTTGGACACAGAGAGTCTGATTAGAGCCAAGTGTTTAATTTTTTTCTAGATCTCACAAGTTCTGGCACAAACAGACGGGACCTCAACTTCTTCTACTCCTTTTAGAATAAGAATAAAACAGATTTTAGTAACAGTCTATAAATTCAGTAAACACAACACCAAAGGATTTTTGGCTTCATCCTAATAGAGAAACCAATGAACACATTTTAAACATGCAAGGTGGAGAATCTCACTTTACTACCTTTGATCTAAAATTCCCTGGGATAAGGAAAAGAGAAACCATAATTGTTCTTTTCTAAGTAATATAGAATAAGTTTGACCATTAGCAATGTCTTTTTATTATTAGATTTCTCTTCTATAACACCCTGTTCCTCATGGGATTGGCAACTGAGCAGGACGGCAACTTTAGACATTACAATTTTTTACCACCTTGGCTTGCAGCATCTGTAATTCTTTGAACACCGAGCATACAGCTGTGACCAAACCTAGCAATGTTTAAGCTACTTCTCTTTCCCTTTATTATCATCTTTTTTAAAAAACCAATATCTATGTATTATCTATCTATGAAAGCAGAGTATTAATAGAATTCCTGCTTCTTGGTCTGTCCTAACAAGGCTCAAAATAGCTAATCATACAAATGCAGGATCTAACTCTCCTAGACTAACAGAGTTCAGTGATGACCATTAGAATTGCCTCTTAATGTGCACACATGCCAGAGCACAGCTTGATTTCAAAGCAAAGGCTCGGTCAGAAAGAATTGCTTTATTTGCTGAAAGGATCATCAGGCCTGGTTGGTCAGGCCAAATCTCTGCTTATTTCTGTTCAGCTGATGTATGCATGACCTACAACCTCTGAAAGATAGCTTTTCACCTAATTACTAGATACCAAATACTTGTTGCCTCTCACATCAGTAAAACTGCAGTGCCGACTTCCCTTGTCATCCTGCAAGAACATCAGTAAAACTGTATTAACTACCTGAAAACCAAGTCTATCTCAGTTCTAAGTCATTGTAGTTTCAAAGGAGTTATTTGCTCTCAGTTTGGCAGCACTGAAGTTCTGACTGGTGGCAGGCTCAGTTATGGGTTCCGAGTACTATTGGATTAGACCAAGCCTATTTTACTGCCTGTTTAAGATGAGATCTTGGAAACAATTAACTTGCTAGGGAAAAAGTATTAATCACAATCAATGACAAAGAGTTTTTCTTCTAACCTCCAAAAGGGATTACAAACAGCAACCATCCTGTATATCTTATCCTTACATTATTGAATGTCCCACAGGGTAAGATATTAGCTATTAAAATTATATATATAATATTAAAATTATTAAATACATAGATATAAATAGAGAAAGCATTGATTATAGGACACTGCAACACCGTGGCCAGCCTGGGATCTGCCTTTGTATCTTCCTAATGATTCTCATACAACTTCATTGAGTAAAACAGAACGTCTAGAATTGACTAAATATGTAAGTTGCTCTACACAAATCCCCATAACCTAAATGGGCTTGCAGCTTTTCCCAGCTCCAGATCAGGCATCCCCTGAGAAATTCAGGCATCTGTATGGATCACTTTATTACTTCAAAAATGAGCTCATGATAGCACCACAAAGACTTCTTGAAAGTTTTGGGAACAATTTCCTATTCTCTAGAACTGTATGCTCAAACCTCAAGTCACAGGAACATCGCCAAGAGTTTTAGCCTTCCTTCAGACAGAATTACTCCAACAGCAACGCCAGAAACACCCTTCCAAACCTCAAAGGAAACATCAAAGAACACATCTACAACCTTCCGTAACCTCCCCTCGGAAGCCTCCCAACAGAGACAGGCACGCAAAGGCAGTTTTGACAGGAAATGGAAGAGTGTGAATAAACCCAGTTTACAGCCTGATGGCTACTTTTATCAGTTTAGAAAGGGCCTGAGGTTACCTAGGACAAATGGTTTCTCAAAACTCTCAGCAAAAGGTTCACAAATTATTTCCAAACTTTTTCAAACCTATCCATGTTTCCAATGCCCAATTGGAGTATGACTGATGTTCTACTTTTGTTCCACATGAATTTTGGAATCTCTGATTTGCAAATGTTCAAGTGCTTTATTGTTTGTATACAGTCCTTTCTGTATTTGGCCTTTTAGACAGCTGCAATGACAGAACCAAACCAGCAGTAACACATCAGACACACAATTGAGTAGAACATCTGAAGAGTTTGTATATTAAGCAAACATGGGACTGCACTCACATGTATTATCAGTTTTCTTCCCATATGTTTTGTGTCTTAGGCATGCAAAATTAGTATCTCAGAGCTCCATTAAACTGGAACAGCACTTTTGTTCTGAAACTCTTCCTGTCAATTTCATCCATGCCTATGTTTAGCAAGTGCATTCCCTTTTTTCTGTGATATCACTGCCTATGTCTCTCTCTGCTGCCTTCTATATATAAGAAACATAGCAAAAGAGTAAGAATTATGGATTGCCTAGAACAAGTTCTTCATAAACGTAAAAGGGGATCAGCTGTGGGTTACACAGAACAGAAAGATGAGCTCAATACTGACAGAGACATCCTAAACCATCATCAGGGTTGAGATTTGGTTTTAGTTAGGGAGAAGATAAGATCCAGAGGTCAACATGACAACAGAGATGAAAAAAAAACAACCTGTCCAGATATAGGAACAGGCAGTCAAGTTTGTGACCCAGTCTAAACTTGTTTGATCTTGAGAAATATCAGGTAGCACAAAGCCCAGGATAGGTAAATGAGCATTTAAAATGAGTTCATTCTGAGATGAGTAGTTCTGTTAACAGGTATTTTTTAAAATATATATTTATTTTACACTAACCAGAAAGCAGTGTAATGCATCTTGTGACAGTGCATTGATTCTTGCTAAGCAGCAGGAAACTTTTAACTAATCTGAAAAGAGGAGAATGTTTAAATAAATGTAGAAACATGCAATGTGTATGATTTGGCACTTGGTTCCAGGACCAATGGAATGAAATGCTTATAGCTTTTAAGGCTTAAATATGACTGCTAATGGCCAGACTCAAAAAAAAAAAAAAAAAAAAAAAAAAACCAACCCCCCCAAACAAAACAAAACAAACAAAAAAACCCGAACAAACAAACAAAAAACAAACAAACAAACAAAAAACCCAAACCAAACCCCCCCCAAAAAAAACCAACCAAACAAAATAATAATAATAATAAAAAAAAAAAAACCAAAACGTTATAGATAACTTGGTCATAAAATCATTCCCAAGTTGCTTTCCAAGGAATTCTAACAAAATTTTAACAGAAAAACATACCTGTGACAGGGCAGCATACAATACAGCTGAAAGTTCCAGAGGTTATGTGTAACATGGATACTTAGCTTATGCAACTATCAGTGAATAAATAATTTCATGCTTGGATATGCTCATTTATACATGATCTTGGGAATGTTGGTGAACTTACTGAAGCATTAACTGATTTCTGTTAAATGTGTCAAGGTACAAAAAAGAACAGAGTGAGGCTTAACTGAAATGTGACCCTAACTTGTTTTAATATTTTTGTGCTGTCAAAAAATTGCAGTTGCATGTTAGCTATGCAAGTGTATGGGTCATGGTGAAAAATTTTATTTCAGCTTTTAGAGACTGCCTTGTAATTTTTATTCTAACTCAGAAATGCTGTTTGTGCTTCTTTTTTAAAAATTGGAACTAAAATTCCAACATATTCTTCAAATCTCCTCACCTTAGCACTTCAGCAGATGCCTATCAGACAAGTATATTCAGTCTGGAACCTCATATAGGATTCTTAAACAGAAGAGAAAGGAGACAAAATAGCTTGGGAAAGATCTCTATCAGTTTATAATGAACAACACCGAAGAAAACTCAGTTCTTTATCTAACATATTTACATATAAGTTTCTAAGATGTCTTACCTCGTGTTGAGTTTTCAGACCTCACTGTTTATTAACAATTTTGGATGAATCACAGAAGTACCCAGATGCAATCATATCAACACAGTACATCATCAAATAGTGACATATGAAAATGGGTCAGATTATCCACCCAGAAAAATCATTCTTTTCCTTGTATGTTTACTTCAACACTGCTATGTCCTTATATGGAATTGTTATTTAATCATATTATTGCCAAACTGGCTATAACATAATTCACCTAGCACTGACCAATTACAGAACAAAAATTAAACAAACATTTTGCTGTTGTTAAAATTTTTTCTAGGAGTCTGAGCTTCTGAAGCCAGCAGGTCACTTGGATTATATATACAATGTTGATAATTGAGTTCCTTAAATCTACAAAATGCAACAAAGCTATTTTCCAAAATAGCTTTAAAATCAATTACAATTACTGCCCAGACATTTTCAAACCCAGCAGGCTATTGGCTTAGGCAGTGATGGAAACCCTAAAAGAAGATAAAGATTTTGAAATGCACCGTAATTCAAATTTGTGTGCTGGACTAAGAATGGATTATCTTCCTCTAAACAGCAAAAGATGTTTTAGCTTGAGGGGGTTTTTCCATGCTTATTTACTAGAAATTATTTTAAATTGTGTCTGTGTAATTTATTTCTTTTTTTTCCTCAAGATTTTTAACAGCTGCTTTGTAATAAGTGCTCTACTATAATTAGTTCTACATACTTTACTCATTACATTTACTGATGCACAGGAATCCACTGTTTCTCAACCTTTTAATAAAAAGTATGTTTTTAGTTAAAAAAAAAATTATTTAGAACAATGCTATGCTGTCCTCAAGCTGCTCTGCAAGTATTTATAGCAGATGTATCTACAGTCTCAACTGTGCAAATTTTGATGATGTAATTAACAGAGGCCTTGATTAAGAATGAGACCTTGAGGAAGATTATTATATTTTGATCTACTATCTTTTGGTATTGTATTACCAAGATGAAGTTTGCTCATTTTTCTATCCTTCATTCCAGAAAGTGTTTGGGGGGTGGGGGTGTGTGTGGGGGGAAATCGGCCCAAACTGAAGCCAAAAGCCAAAGGTTTTGTGTATGTCCACTCAAACCTGGTTATGAATGATCAGTTATCTGACTTTGGGCCATATTCACTCTCTCTGGCACAGTAAGACTATTGTAGGACAAAGATAACATTATCTGTGCATCTTCCTTGAACATGAGGAATCCTTCAGCAGGCCACAAGTTCAGTGGGCATCTCCTTGAAAGAAGTTAGGTAAGAAAGATAGGATGATGCTAGATGGATGCTGATGGTTTAATAATTAGAACAGAGCTGGCATTGCAGCCTTCTCTTTCCTAGAAGATCACAAAGAGAATGTGGGCAGTTTACTTGGACTCTGAGAGTTTCCAGCTGGAAGACAATCCCTTGGAATGACCCAGAAGGAAGCAGCATTTTGCTAGGTCGGGTCATTATTTTTATAAAATGGGAGTGAAAGCTTAAAATCTCACAAAGTTGCCTTCAATGAGAAATATACCTATCACTTTCTTAGAAGTGAAATGAGTATTTAGTTATTATTCAGAATCGGGTATTATCCTGTTATCTTTTTTAATATTATAACGTGTTTAAATATTTGTGTCTTCTACTGAAAGATTGTTCAGCTGCATGAATTTAGCTGTTGAGTTTCCTACCATTCTTCTTCCCCTTAGAAAGTGATTTCCCTCCATATACAGAGCAGGAAAATATGAAACAAGCAAACCATAAGACCTAAAAAGAGTCTATTAAGAGAACGGTAACTCAGAATTTTGATTTTGGTTTGGTGGTTTATTTCTCAAAGGCAGTAGCATTATTTTTTTCTAAATTCCAGCTCAAGATTTTTGTGCAGTAGGGCTGATCATTCATCTGTCCATCCTTTTCCAAACTTCCGCACATTATATCTAGGTAAGAATGGACCATACCTCCAAAAACAGCATGAACTTAATGAAAACAAAGATAAGCATATATTGCTGAATGACATATATGATATAACAAGGAGAACACAAGCAAAATCAAGCTGAGACTTCACAAGACTTCATTGTACAAGTCTATACACCCTATGCAAGGTCACTACTTTTGTAATCAAGTTCCTCAAGTCACAGAGGAATGATCAAAATTTCAGTCCAAAGTTACCAAAACATGTTACTTTGCTCTTTTATTTTTAAAAGAGATTCAAGGTTCATTGTTTTGAAGGCTATAAGTGTCTTACTCCTAATGAGCAACATACCTCTTGGCAGCCCTTCACTATCTTGATTACCAGCTGAGAGTCAACACACCCTGTAAGCATTTGTTCATCAGTTCAGCAGAATTACTCCGGACCCAGCAAGCATCTGGCATTCAAGAATGCAGCTGTCTTAGTGGTAGGCAAATTTACAGACATGATTTTTGCAACTGCTTCTTTTTGTGATCATTTGCAGTTCACTCATCTGCTAAATACAGCATGGCCAACTAAAACAAGTTATCCAAAGTGGTATAGAGTTTTGCTCACTGCTGCAACTCACTGAGAGACTCAAGGCTTCTTCTGTTAATAATATATATAGCATTTCAGGTGTTCACCAAAGGGATTAAAGTGACCAAGGGTCTCCCTATCTCTGCAAGGGCTCTCCTCTCTCCACCCTGAAGACTGAGTTTCTGCAAGGGACATCTCTGAGCTCAAGACATTTCTGCAGGTTTCTTGTACTCCATCTACGCACAGAAGCCATGTCCTCTCCTCTGTAGGAGTACCTCTGTCTGAGACCTATGGTCTTTACTCGCTCCAGGATCCCCTCACTGAGATTTCCTCAGCTGCTCACACACCCCCCAGTTCTATTTCATGGCCCCACTCATTCTTTCTACTCCTTGGCCCTCCACAGCTTTCCCAAACCAGCAGTCCCAGCATAGCTCCCCAAAACCATTGTCACTGGCCTTCCACGTCAGCTCAAGCCATTGTGTTTCCATGCAGAGTCCTCTCCTCTTTGGAGCTGTCGCAGGTGCTCACTGTGGCAGACCCTTCAACTCTTGGGCTGAGGAGTGGTATTTTGTTGTGTTATAAACCCCTGAGGACCTGGAGGCTGGGCAGAGGCTGCTGCTTAAGCACTCCCCAGACTCAGGGTTCCCTGAAGCGAAGCCAAACCATGCCCAGTTCTCAGCCTCCCCTCAGGTGCCAGCTGCCCACAGAGGAGACCTGCCACAGTTCAGAGCTCAGCTGCTCTCCACACCAACATGATTGACCAGGGCTTGCCATCTGCTGTGGCAGGATTGCACATTCCAGCATTCCACCACCCATCCTGGCTGCAGCTCTGAGCAGCCACAAGCCACGGCTGAGCCCCAACAAAGGGCTGAGGGACATCTGCTGCTGTAGAACAAGAAGTGTCTGATGGCCAAATCTGAAAAATGCTCTGGAACCTGGTCCACAGCATGAAAGCCAGGTGACAGAAAGGCCACATTCCACAGGAACAAATTTTATGCAGTGCTGGTCCAAGGCACCTGTGACACCTGATGCCACATTCATCCACTGAGTCTTTCATGAGCATCTGCCCCCACTGCAGATGAGCAGGCAGCACACCGGGTGGTGGTAGAAACCTGTTTTGCTCATACTGGGGGAAAAAAGGCCAAATGGCAGTTTTCCAGCTAGAGGAGAAAGGCAGTGAGGGGACACAATCACAGCCATGAGACCAAGGCCTCAAACCCATCATTCTTAGTCTTTCATTAAAATTTGTGATTATCACAACAGCAAGAAGTGGGAAAAAAAAGCAGCATAGCAAATCTGCAAATCTGGGGGGAATGCTTTACAGAAAGGTGTTTCTCTTGGTGCTTGAGACCTTTCCTAGATGGATTAAGATAACAGAGATAAAAAACCCCAAACCCTCCATGGAAATAGGATTCGGGTCATTTGTCTTCAGCTTTACAAACACTTTACAGTGCACTGAGCAACCAGTTCTAAGCCAGCTTCTTAAAACTCATCGAAAATCAAAATGGAACATTCTTACCTTGCATTTTCTTTTTGAAGCTAGTATAAAATGCAGTTTATTCCTTTTCCTCTTTTAATTAAATAGACTGTTCTGCACTTTATTTCACAAGAACTCTGAGCAAGATATAGTTAATTGATACAGGTAATTTTAGTCATCATACCATCCCGCCACTCTAGAAAATCAGTTACAAACCTTATCCTTAACAAAATGCTTTTGAAGAATAGTACATCTGAAGTCAAATGTTATTGTTAATTGACATGATAGTTTCAACAATGTAACCTTATCTCAAGTAAACAAACTTCTAAAGAAACTTTGAGCCAGAAAGGCCAAATGAGATGTTTGAGATTTCTTTTTGCTGCAGAAAGTCTTGTTTCGATAGTGCATTTCAATACAAAGGCTACATTAGAAAGAGAATCTGAGTCCAAAAGAGAAGGCTCAGTTTCTCCTGCTTTTATTCACTCCTAACCCAGTGTTTTTCATAATAGGAAAAAAGTACCTTGAGAGAGCCTCTAATTACTGCAGTAGAAACAAATATTGCATATTCTTTTTACTTGGACTACTATTTGAAAAAGAATTAATACATTTCTTGATTTTTTCCTTGAATTTCTTTAGAATTTGTATTTGTTTCTACACTTCAATAAATAATTCACAAAACCAGCCTAAAATGAGCATTTTTAACAAATAACTGTGTTATAGATGTGAAAACTCTCAATAGCATTCACATTAAAGTTATCAAAGACAGCAGTACTGTACACCAAATATTAGATGCACAGATGTGTTAATGTACTTAGAAAGAGGAGAAAGAGCCACCAGGGGGGAGGAGATGATGGAGGGAAGAGACATCCTTTACCAGTGTGTGGATACTGAGGAGTGGAATCTGAGAAATGAAGGAGAGTGTCCTGGAAAGGGACCGTAAACTTTTCAACCACACATTGTCATTCATGCACAAGGTCCTGCCACTATTTCTGGTCAGTATTCAAAGATGTTAGAAGGCAGTGACCCTAATAAGCACACTGCACTTCTGTAAATTTATCTGCTTAATAAAATATAGTTGACCTCAGAACGAATGTGACAATAATAACTTAAAATGCATTCTCAACTGAAGTGTGTCTTCTGAAATCCCTAGAGTGGGTTTGGGTTTTTTCATAGAGATATAACTGGAAGATACTCCCACATGTCCAAAACTGTTACCTCACAGTTAATTAGAAGATGAAATTTTACTCAGAAACATTACTCAGCATTGCTCCTAAGGGGACGTAGATTCTACACAGAAGACTGATCTTCATTGCAAAAGACAAATGATATTGCAAGATGTGTTTTTCAAACAATGTGAGTGATAATTTTGTGGTGTTATAAACACTGCAAGAGTGTGCACATTTGTAGACTTTGATATCCAGGTGGAGTTGGGGAGAATAATAAACAAATATACTAGTCTTGATGCAGATGAAGAAATCCAATTTCCAAAAATCATGGCTTATTCCTTATCAGCCAGGACAAATCTGATCTTTCTGTGTGTCATAGTAACTGAAGCCTGAAGCACTCACTGGCTGAGTCTTCACTCCTAACTTCCAAAACACCTCCTTTTCTATCTCAAGCTGAGATCTGATAAATTTATTTGAAATAGGCTTACTAAAGAAGTGAGATTATTTGTTTATTGAAAAGGCCTGCCTGTTTGTAGAAATTTAATCTTCCAATCCTTAATGCAGAAATACATATATCCATTCCAGGACAGACTTCCATAATTTTCTGACTGGCAGCTGTATGACCTCTGAACATAAAGTGTGTCCTGTAACTTGTCTGGCTCAATGAAAATGTTAGTCCCATGCAGAAACAGAAGAAAATAGATGTCATGTGGTGCTTAGGTGGTATGCCAGTTTAAGGGATGCAGTGTCCTTAAATGTGCACCATGCCACATTTTGAAGGGCTCATTTTCCTAAACTAGAAATGAACTTCCACTTTAGCTAGGCCAAATACACTTGGGAAATGACCAATTCACTTATTCTGTAATGAACCTTGTTCTGTGGCTGACTGAGCCCTTATAAAATTGTTTGGGATTTCATCCTGATTACAGCATGGCAATACTCTTACACCATTCTGTCTAGAATGAAGACTAAAGGGACCACACAGAAGCAGTCATTCATTCTTTCCACCTAATTGTTGTTTGTGGTGAAGGGAAAACAGCCAGATAGGGTGTCGCTTCTTGTAGAATGACAGCCTCTGCTTAGTAATGGCCTTCTACAAGACTCCTGGATTAATGACTGACTGCCTCCAGATGAGGTTCACAGGACTCATCCAAAGTCCATTGCAGTAAACCTCCACAGAGGAGGATCCAGAAAAGTCCTAGGTCTTAGTTTGAGTAACAATAAGAAAAACTATAAGGAAGTCAGGAGAATAACCAAAGCCGTTCAGAATTCTACAGAGGATATGTAAAAATGCTTCTTGTACATCAGAGATCTTCAGATAGAACAGTGAGTATACTCAAGAAGGAACAGTTTTGGGGTATAGAAAGGGAAGACAGGGAAAGGAAAAGCCAGTATCTCAGATAAAAATGGTGTTCATTTTCTCAAGAAATAAACTGAAAAAGTGTAACAGAGAATTATAATAGTAGGATTGGCCCCAGAATGAAATTCTGGTGAAAAAATGCATTTTAAAAAGTCTGGAGGGAACTTTTCCTGTCAGGAGTTCTTCAGTCATCATGGGTTATGTCAAGTCTAAGGTAGCAGGAGAAAAGGAGGGAGAAACATATCTGTTTCAGTGTTCTCAGTCTATCATTATAATACAAAACACAACCACTCCAGTGGGAAGAAACAGGACTACAAACTGAACAATAATGGGAAATCTATCAGATTATAACTTAGAGTGTGAATGTACGGGAGGAAAGTCAACAGTGTTACAATGACAGAGAAAACTGTCACTAAACTGTGTTATTTACTAAGACTACTCCATCTTTAACTTCTGATCTGAAGGGCAATAAAATTTTGTGATCAAGCACAGATAGAAATACCCATTTTTTAAAACAAGCAATTGGTTCTTGAATACTTATTCGTAAATAGAATAACAAAGAATAACAAAATTGTTAAATAATTAATATATTTAAGGTTCTATGTATTTTCTTAAACATCTTATTCACAAGAGTAGAATGTTTAAGTTCATTAAAACAGAAATTAGATTTTAATTCAGAAATAAGAAATATTTCACAGGACTTGATCAGAGATTTCCACAGCAAATTATTTATACTGTGCCAGGTAAGAAAGGAAGCACCTCTTGGCAACAGTTACCCAAGCACCAAGTCTATTGAAATTACTTTCTTCTTTATATTTAAAACCACCATGGCTTCAGATAAACTTCAGATGAAACTTTAAAAGCTCAATGCAAGAAGGACATTTTATTGTTATCATTGACTGGCTGTAAACAAAATAATTCCAAGAAGCACAGAATATTTTTGCTGCCATTAATTTCATTCTTGATCTACATTACTGCTTAGGCTAAAATATTACTTATTAATGTACATGACCATATTCTTGATTTTTCCTTTTCATTATTTCCTTATTTGCTTATATATGACAAATATTGCTGCTGCCCAGGACAGGATTCTAGCATAACATATATGTTACTCCAAAGAAGACACCTTATATATATTTTGATGCATTGGATGAAGCAAACATTAAGCATGCAGAATTATAGTAACTGTAAGTCATGGAAGAGACAACGTACCATAGGTATCAATCTTAAAAGCTGCACTTTTATTTTACTAAATTATCTATGTTAAAAACAAATCTGTGCCTGGTGTGGAATTTCACTGCATCAAGTGTTACAATATTTTTGTTTTTATTACAAGCAGGAGAATGCATCTAGAACAAATGTTAAGAACATGACAATAAATTAGAATATAATTTACAAAGGCAATAATAATAATAAAGTAACAGTGTACCACATTAATACTGAGTATAAAATAATAAGCAACTAATCACAATAATACAAAGGTAATTTCAGTCTGTATTATTAAGGATATCTATGTGACATTCACTCATTTATAAAGTTCCTAACGAAATGGACTATTCTGGATGTATACACCTTGAAGGATTAATCTTAGATTTTTATTTCTATTTTGATCTTTATTAGCTGATAGTATTGCTCAGAGGAAGTACTGGCACCAGGTTTCTGCCCTTGTATTGTACTATTTGATTCTAGGTCTATCATATTTATAGCCTGCACAAAGACTCCTTTTGTCACTATTTAGGAATATAACACTATTTAGCTTAGATTATATAGATGGCTACAGTGTAGCAGCAGCAATGAACTGTGCTGTTGAAACCAATTACTTTTCTTTGAATTAGGTTTCATATTTCAGTCTTAGTCTGTGGTGTTGCTTAGTTTGTAAATCCATATACATTCTGTGTTTTGTTCCCTTTAACAATACAATTCAACATTGCTCCAGGCAGTTCTTTAAATTCCAACTTCAGTGCTGTTATATTGCAGAGTAAACATCAGAATCCCCGGTGTTCTAGCAACAGTAAGAGAGCAAAATATGTCTTTGGAAACATTCCTTAGAATTTTCATGTCCTAAGTGAGGTAATAAAAAAAATTAAAAAAAAATATAAAAACCAAAAAGGTTTATTTTCAATACAGAGAAAACCCTTTTCTCATTAGCTGAAACAACACATTAGCTGATAAATAAAAACATGCCCTGGAAAAAACTGGACCTTGATACAAAGAGGCCTCTTAACTTAGGGAATGTTGTAGCAACCCTTTACCCTTTCATCATACTTCTGATCTAACCAGGGCATGGTAGCACCAAGGTGTTGTCAAAAGGATAGAGGAAGTCAATTCACTTAACAGACAAGGACTACATACTGCCCTTAATCTCTATGTGCAACTCCCCAAAATTGGGATGCTTTTATCTACTGGTGTCAGTTTTAACAGGAGTTGTTTACATGGTGATGAGAGCAACAGATAACAAGCATATGTGAATACATGCAAGCCAACTGAAAATTAATTCCACTGGTCACAAGCATACAGAAGTGGAAATACTGGCAAGAGGTAGCAGATGACAGGAATTTGATGGTGGTGAGTACAGACATGGGGCTACACAAAACCCCTTGACAAATTGTCAATATGTTGGGGGGATTTCATAGTATGAGTCCTCTTAACAATATCTATTGTTCCATATTAATTCACATTAGTAAGTAGTGTGCAACATATTTGGTTTGTTATTGGTAAAATACATTGGTACACTTCAATCTCAGATTTTGAAATTATTTTTCACTGAAGAGATTACCTTTTTTAAAAAAAGTGCTATTTAAGTTAGAATTTGTAACACATTATTGTTCACATAATTTTAACTGCTTTACAACAAAGGAGTCATAGTTGGACACACAATCACATTCATGAAGTACCTGTTGCAAAAAGCATATGTTCAAGTACAATATATTATTATAAAGAAATACCTACTTTCCTCATCTCCTTGTTAAGTCTGTTACTGAAAAGTGAAGGGGAAGAGGAGCACGACAATTAAATTTAAATGTTATATTCATGATTGTGACTTGCCTAAGAAGTTTGGTTTCACTTTTAAAAATGCAAAGTATTTGGTGAATATTAAAAATAGATTGTTACGAGTAAGTGGAGCATGGCAGCGAATAGTTAAGGCATCTAGCTTCTAATTTAGAGGCATGACTTAGTTCCAGTCTCATGCTGAAAGCTGCCCCTTGCTTTAAATATGGTCCAGCTTTACACAGGTATCTGGCCATTTAGATGAAGGTGGCCAGAATTCACTACAGCCACACCTTTTCAAGTTTGCCTTACTCTTGACAGTCCTCTTGGCTTGAGCACACTTTTGATTTCTCATTTGAACAGAACCTAGATACCTCCATGAGTCACTTATTCTTTGGTTGCAATCTTTGCCACTCAGACGCAGTCTCCTGAACAGAACATTCACATATTCCTTCTCACAAACAATACCTCTGCTATGGTATCAAAGGAGAGGACATCTGGAACCCCTTTGAACTTTCAGCTTTGCAAAGGATTGTTGCTATTACAAAGTAGGCTTATCTTTTGCATTCAAATTCCTCAGTTTTGGAGAATCAAAGCTAACACATAAACTAGCTCTAGAAGCCCACAGAAGTTGTTTCTTCTTTGCGGCTGGTGTTGTAAACAAAAGTGAGCTGGAGTCAAAGTGTAAGTCCTAAACAACCTTTATGGCAGTAGCAAAGGAACTGGCAATCCAGTCTTCACCACTGCTGGAGTCTGCCTCCCCATGACACTGAAATATGTTCCTTTCAGTGGAAATGTTTCACTTGCACAATGGTAAGATGGCTATAAACCTGCAATGAAGATTTCATTTTGTTTCATAGCACACTTGTATTTCATGCACCACTGCAATAACTGTTGCACCTCTTAAAACCAAGTCCCTCATGGATGTTCTATTTAGTATAGCTTTATATATGGCTCACAGCAGTGTTCAGGAAATATGGATTACTCCAAAGGGAAATAGGTGGAATGAAGGAAAAATTCTTCTTTTTCTAAAAAAATTCTGCGCCTTAAATAACATTTCCAAGCTCATTTTATAATTTAAATTGTGGTGCTGTGTCAAGAGATAAAATAGTTAAGATTTTTAAGCTATGACTTAACTTTTTTTTTTTTGATTCTTCTTTACTTCCATAGTAGACCAACTCATAAGAACTACATTTTAAACAGTTTTAAATAGAAATGGATTCAGTGTAATTGCTAAGTCCATAATAAAAATTATTTTAATGGTCCAAGGATGTAAACAGACTATTGGATTTAGTCAAAAGAACACAAATGTTCCACAGTAAGCTATTCTATATGTGTTGTGTGAATCTTTCAAATTTGGGATCCCCTCATACTGTGTCCAGCACTTTGGATTAATAAATCCCACTTCACAGAAGTTAAAATAATATTGAAATCCTGTCAGCTGGGGCTGACCAGTGTTATGTTTTCCACAGGGTAATGCATTTTCAAGGACATCAATCTCATTCTGCTGTGTGGCTCTCTTCGATGGACACTCTTCCACAATGATAATAACAAGGCACATTCTTCTGCTTCCTGTGGGTCAGTGTCCTTGGCAGGTCTTGCAGCACATCTGTCTGAAGTATGCTCGACTGCAGAACTTGAACTTCAGCACCAGTGGGCAATATGCCACTTTGTTCACATCTTTGCACTCTAATAATTAAGAGCATTAAAGAGACAAAAATCAGAAATATAAATTAAACTACAAAGAAAATTTGATGTTTAACATGGTTCTCTATCCATCTATATTGCTTTCTTTGTAACTGCTCTTTCTAGTATAGTCTATTACATATAATATTGCAAATTTCAAAAGTATAAAAATATTTTCAGGGCTTTCAAACATTCAGATTTGCACAGTCTTTGCCTTGGAAGAATTGTCATTTACTCGGATGAGCGATCACTTTACACAGTAAGAAAATGTCAGCCTTTTTTCTCACATTACTTTTAACTTCCCTTCTCAGGAGTTATTTTATTAATCCATGAGAGGTTATCATTATCATAATTCACACTATTTGATTCCATCCTTAAAACAGAATGAGCATTGCAGCTAACAGGGATAGAAAAAATTACACAAATGTTATGAATAATGGTACCAATAGGGTGAGTTCAGTGACCAAACTGAATGGTGGATTATACTTTAGGCTTGGTTCCACATCCACAATTTAATTTATGCTAGAAGAAAAGCCATTTTTATGCCTGTAATAGACATAAAAGCTTTTTTTCAAAGTTGTGTTTTCCCTATATGCAGGGCTGACTGCCTCAGCTGCCCTGTTGTGCTGGCAGGTAGCCTTCCTAGGAAAGGAGATAGAGCTCAACCCCATGGAGGAAGGTTTCATTCTTAGCATCCCACACAGGCTGCATATAAAGTGACTTTGTGGGTACATTACAGGAGTTGGAATATGCTGTAGTTCTCCTCTGACTTATTTTTGCACCTGTAGAAAAAAGGTGGGAATGGGGAATGGAACAGTTTGAGGCTGGCTCAGTTCCTCTCCTGCTACATCTGAGAATTCTCAGTGATACACTCAGGTTCAACAGCTCTTCAGTTTCCATATAATCTCCACATAAGCTCATTATTCTTGCTCTGGGACAGGGTGTTACAGATAGTGGATTAACACTTGCAAGCGTACTGTAGTGGTGAATCGAGTGCAGATGAGAATTTTTAGTATTTGAACCTAGGAAATAGATTCAAATTTAGGAAAGCATTAATGAGGCTGAACTTCTAGGTCTGTACTGACCAGTATTTCTGATAATGGCAATATGCATGCTTTAAGCTAAACAAGAAGTCATTTCATTAACACAGACATACTGTTTTCATTACAATTTTTTTTCACTCCACCCATGAGATGTTTTACATATTGTTTTTCTAATTTTTTAATTCTTAATGGAAACATAATTGAGTGACAGGAGAAAAGACATTGTGGGTAGCTGGTTGAAACAGATATATTTCTCTACCAGCAACCACATATGGTCACTGTATTTTACTGACTTTCAAAAACTCTTCACAGAAGAGGTCAAGTCTTTTCCAGAAATATTTCAGGTCCTCATGTTTGTGAAGACTGGGAATATAGGAGATGATTAATTATAATGAAGTGAATTATAATTATAAATGAAGCAAAAAATAAGAAGGTTTGCTTGATCTCAACAAGACGTAAAAAGTTTACTCAAACCCCCAAAATAACCCTCAAATATATTGTGTTTAGTTAAATACTAGTAAAGCCTCTACCTACATTTTTGTTAAAAGTCAGATTTCAACCAATTTTTTCATGTTTCTTTAAAGTTATTCTTCCACTTGAATAAAACTGGACCCTGTTCAGCTGATGCCATTTGGAAAGCAATGAGAGAATATTCTGGAAGTTCACCACAACTTATATTCTAAAAATCAGTTTTGAAAGAGATATGGTGTCTGATGAAGTAGTCTATTCTTCATAGGACTGTGGTTGAATGGAGAAGGTTTAGCAGAGTTCCTTTTGTTTCTAGTAGCAGGTGTTAATGAACTTCAGTAAGATAAATGTACAAGCTCTGCCTTGCTGAACTTTGTGGCCAGATCAGGCAATATTATGATATTAACTACCATTTTACACTAAAAAAAATCATAAAATGTCACTGTTCCTCCAGCTAAAGTAATTGCAATGATGTATGATATAAAATATAAAAAAACTGAAATGACAAAAAAAGAACAGATTTCATGTAAACATTTAGATGGGCTTTAGCAGTCTAGATTCAGCAGATATGTATGTATTTAACAGAATATGATAATTGTGAATATATTTCAAGTGGTGTGGTAGATGATGCCTGTAGTTTGCTTCCAGCAGAAAATGCAACATTACCCTCATCAGTGGCAGCCCATCAAAACCACATCTACAAAATTCTAAATCACCAGTGAAAAGTTTGAAAACTCCAGAACTAAAGCACATGTAAAATATTACAAGATTCAATGTAACTTTCTTCTAATATTTCTCCACCCCAAAAATTTTGACTGTTGTTTTATGCAAACAACCCATACTTTCCCAAAGAAAAATTTTCCAAGCTTTACCAGCATGATCATTGTACTGCAGAGCAGAGCATGCTTCCTCAAAACCCTGTATGATTTTATCTTTGGGTAGCAAAATTAAATTTCTAAGAAACTGTTGAACAGGCTCCACAGTCTGCGAGCACAGGCGTTAGCAAAAATACGGGAACCAGGTTTGTTGGGGTTTGAAACAGGAAGAGAGCTCCCCCCAGACAATCTGACCCTGCTGCAAACCAGAGTGCTGCTGGTGAAGTTGCTTTAGCCCCACATAGAGCCCAGAGCACGAGGCAGTGCTCCGAGGTGGCACACAAAGTCCCATGAGAGGCCAGGTGTCCTCTGTTACACACACTCCCAAGTGGACAAACCCTCTCTCTTAAAGAACTGACTCCTTCCTTGAAACCCAAATACTGATGGTCAGACCACATTGCTCTGCCCCTGTAGAGTGACAGAAGCGAGCACATAGACACAGCATGCCCCATTCACAAATAGATTCATGACAAAATATCATAGCTCCAAAACTTGACCCAGAAAATACTGCTTTTCCAAAAATAGTTGTGCTCTTTAGGATTAGTTTGCTCTTGAAATCTTTTCATCATCTCCAGGATGGTTAAAAAGATAAGGCTCTCTGTTTAAAGGCTGACACTTTACTGAACTAAGAGATGGCAGCACCTCTTGTGCCTAAGAGGACATTTTTAAAGCAGAAAATGCATCAAACGTGCACATTATTCTGCAAATCCTGTTTGTACTTCTTGTATTCACTATTCAAGAGCAGCTGTAAAATATTTATACATTAGAATATATACATATAAGAAATACCTGTACAAGTATTGAAAGAAATACCTTGAGAACAGAATTTTTGCCTAATTTTGGGATAAGGCAACCATAGTCTTTCACAGATTATAGCAAAATTCTGCTGAAAGGATCTAAACATTTAAAACTGTTAAGTGAATTTTGAGGTAAACGCTTCCAGTGTGGGACATGAACAAAAATGGGACACTAAGTGGTAATGCGTTGGGAACTGTATCCTTCAGAAGATACTGCACTTTAACTTTCTCCCTTTGATTCTTCCTAACTGTTCTAAGGAACCTGTATGGCTGTCAGTAAGGAGCTGGCTTGCACCTGGTCCTCTCAGAGTGCATGCCAGACAGCCATCTGGAATACAGTATAAGTGTTCTTCAACATTTTCTGTTTGTGGATCCCAAAAATTTTCCATTGAAGGTGTGGGTCCCTAAAAACACAATTAACCAACAGACTCACTGTACATAGCTAGCAGGCATAGTTCTACTGTACAGAGGTTCAGGCCACCCAGTGTACAGAGATCACACAGAGAAAACCCCCAACTGCATTTTTCTATAAGAGATTAGCATATTTTCTGATAATACTGAAGAATTACTAGTGTAATTACTGTAAATAACAATATGACCTTGTCATATCTGGAAATTAAAAGGAAACTGGGATCCTGTCCATTTTATAAGTAATTTATTACCTTCCTTACTTTGGATTGAAGTCAGCATCTGTGTTTGGAAATAAAATATCATGCAGCCTATGAGATTTAAAAGGGAGAAAGTTTCCTAGATTGGCAATTATCACTTAAAGATTTCTTCAGAGGACTTAACAGAAATAATGCACATTAAAAAAACCAAGACAAATTCTGGTGTGAAGATGTTTTCAAATGACAGCATTAAATGATAAGGTTCTACTTAAAATTAAAACTTTACTAAAATTAGTGAATTACAGTGCTCATACATTGAACCACCAGAGTATATCTGGGATAATTTCAGTATGCTCCCATTTCATCACAGACATCTCTATTTTCCAGATTTTTTATAACAATTTTGTATCTATGGCATGACCATTAATGGATAAAGTATTGAATAACCACCAAATCTGGGTAGGCTGCAGGACAAACTTGCCTTCAAAAAATTTAAATCAGAGCATTTGTTCCACATAAATAGGACATTAGAGTCCAGTGTAGTAGGAGATTCTGTGTAAAACCCACTCAATTATATACTGCACAGAGGTTAGTTATGTTAAAAGCAACAGTGCTGTGGTCAAGTACTCAAAATTTAGGAAATATAAAAATTTAGGGAATAAGTGTTTTAGAACACCTGCTATTGCTGTGTAATCTCTTAATAGTTTGGAGAATTTTCTATTTTCCTTTTCCCCTTCCACACAATATGAACTGTACTTATCTCATTAACAATAATTCTAAATTTTATGATCAATGAGGAAACGTGTTTTACTGCCTAGTACTCCAAGTCTACTTTGAAGTCAGCATTTCCTAATAGTTTGCCCTAGACCATTTATAAGTTCAGATCCAAAGTATTTAAGAAACGTGAATAAGCTTCTTTTCACAATATTATCTCCTATGCGCTACCAAAAATATTTTATGATGAAGTTACATAATAGTCTGATTAAAGTGGTCTGTGTAATGCAAAAAATGCTATAATTATTTTGAACAGGCATTATAAATTAAAAAAAAATTACAAGTTAGTTAGAAGAAGCTGAAAGGATGTCATAGTGTAAGAAGAGACTTGCTCTTACAAGAACTGTGTAGCATGAAATCTACGGTCCTGGTCTCCCAATGAACATGGAATTTACTATTTTTTGCCTCTACATTGTTGTGTTTAACACTGATAGGCAGATAAAACGTCAGTGATGGAAAGTGTATCATGCTCCCCCTCCTATTATGAACATTTCCACTGAACCAATAAAGAGATCAGAAAATCAATGATGTGAAGTATTTTGTCCATGACTTAGGCTATGTATTTTTAAGGGTACTTTTATAAACAAACAGTGTGTATTTAGGTTTACATTGTCTTTACCAATGAGATACAATGACTAATCAGAAAATAATTTTTAAAAAGTCATTCACAGCCTAAGAAATTATGTCATATAGACTTTCACTAATGCAATAAAGCTGACTATGTCACTCTACTCTTCTCAGAATAAATTATATTAAGATGGCAGACTTACCCTCTGTGTTGGAAATGGGAGAACTGTCACATTTACTTTCACACTGCTGCATTGATGGAGGTCTGAGAGTTTCTGGACACTCACTGGATGCTTGTCCAGTATATGATAGGCACTGTACTGTTCTCATCTGTTGCCCAAGACCACACTGTGCAGAACACTAAAGAAGGAGAAAAAAAATCTAAAATCCTGGATCCAATTTTTAAATATAAAATAAAGCAGCAAGAAGCAATCAGAAACATTTCACATCCGCAAATTTTAAAGATGGGCATCTGAAGATGTTTGATGAATAGAGAAAAGAATTATCATAAAATATTCCTGAATTTTTCCAATATGTTGTCTTGCAAAGAAAAGAAAATGCAATGCAATATTGACTCCTTGAACAGTGCAAATTTGAGATATAAGAATATAATTTATTCTATTTCATATATCATACTGACACTTTAGAATAAAGAAGATAAAACCTGAGAGAACAAGAATTCAAATCTGCTACAGGACTTTTCTTAAGTGAAAAGAAATCATCTTTCAAACAAATTGACTTAGCTTTTTCAAAACATTTTTAATTTCTTTAACTAAATAGGTACAATTTTTGTACAATATTAGTTGAATATAAAAGTGCATCTGAAGAACCACCATGAAAAAAAGCCAACTAGACTGTAATATTGCAAATTATTTTCCTCTGGTTAATTAAACTAAAACGTTTCATTTTCATTAGTGGAAAATTTCTCAGCAAACAGAAAATTATTCATTCATTTAATATTCTAAAAGCAGGCCATTGATCACTAATGAGATGCAAAACCATAAAGAAAGAAGAAAATTTAGTACATCATATTTAGATGCACTGCATAATGGCAGCATTATTTAGCCTGTCCTGGAGTAATTCATCTCCCTGTATGACAACTCAATGTATCTTATACAAAAAATTATATTGATCTCAAAGTGCGTTTTTTTCCAGAGACGGATATATATACAGACTGGCTACTACAATAGGAATTGGCTTTATATTTACATCATGTTTCTCAAGGAAGTTAAGAGTGTCTTAAAAATAGTACACCCTGCAACACTGCTGTATCCCAAAATGCCCTAAAAAAGCAAGGATTTTTTTTTTTCTTTAAAGTGCATGTAGAAACTCATCCAGTAGAAACTAGATTGCTCTCACACAACCATCATAAAGAATCACATTTCAAACTGACACAAAAGGGGATAATCTTTTTGTTTCCCTCAGCCACAGGAATCATCTCTTATCTATCGCCAGGGTCATCCTAGTCTAAGAGGTGCTAATGTGGGAGATTAACAGCAATAAAGACTTGCATGAACTATCTCACCTGCCCCCAGTCTCCAGCAACCCAGCGAGGAGGAGGACATCGGCCTAAACTGCAGCGGATGCGCGTGGGCGGCTTGTTCTCATCTAGGCATTGCGCAGCTGGAAAGGTTTTTAAAAGATCACTGCTTTTGCACAGAACGATTCGGTGTTTGAATCCTGGGCCACATTTTGGCGTGCACTGGAAAAAAAAGTTTATGGAAATAAATAATTAAAATCTCAGTAAAACACCAATAAAGCTCTCAGAAATGCTATTTGTAAGGCAGGACAATATATTTATGATCTTACTATTCAATTATAATCACAATACAGTAATAATAATTTTTATATGTTTAGAAACAAACAAGCTGACTGAAGATTGTTTTATTATGTATAAGCTTTTCTAAGTTTTAGATTTCCTTTGCTGTTTAGAATTTAGACTGCAGTGTTACTATTTATGTCAGGCTTAAGAAAAACACTGCTGCAAAGTAGAAAGGTCTGCCACTTGTAACACTATTATGAAACAAATTTGAGCGTTTCAGTAATCAAAAATAAGACTGTCTTTGGTTACTATCACCTTAGTAGGTCTTTATCCACTTCACTTTATACACAGACAATGAATACATTTTTCCTCAACACACCAAAGGAAACAAGTGCTGTATTTGACTTCATAGAAACCACGTCATTCAGATATATCAAAATATGGTACCCTCTCCTAGAGTGCATACTTTCCTCTTCTTTCCTATTTAAATTTTAACTCTGATTTCACAGTTTCCCTTTATCACTCTTGCTCTATTCTGAAATCAAGCAGACACTAAAACAGCAACTTGAAAAGAAGCAGGCCTGATGATCCCTGTTTTTCCTCATCTTCCTTCACTGTGCCATCACTGACATTCTCTCTCCGTTTTTGCTACTGACCATTAACTGTCATATACAGTAGTTCAACTGCAGAATGAGGGAGAGACAAGGGCTAACAAAATTAAAGCTCAAGACCTTTATCAAATACCCCCCAAAATTTCTTTTTAACATGAGATACTGTAAGCACAGTTTCAGAATCCTTTATTGGCATGTTAACCTTCATTTGGATCAGAATCAGTTTCTGACAGCATAAACCTTACATGCAGATTATGCCAACCTGTTCAAGTCTGAAACTGCCTTGAATATGTAGAGACAAAACACTATCTGGGAAACAACATTATGTGGAACTGGAGCAATATTCAAGAGATCACATACCAAAGGCTTTCCACAAGCCCAAAACAACTCACTATATCACTGGGGAAAAAAGAAATACCCTAAGATTACTTTTCAAAAAAATTATTTGAGTGATGAAAACTTAATTGTTTCATGCCTAATCCTGAAGCATCTTTGAGTAACTTACAGAAATTTTAAAGCAGTTCCACAGTATTATGTAAGGATATACCCTATCAATATGTAAAACTTTATATCCATATCTACAAATATCTCAAAACAAGAAAATCACCAGAGGGAGGCACCTAAACTAGTCCATATAGAATGAACAGGTTTATTCCAAATGTTATCTCTACTGGGATCTAGGATCTTGAAATGGGCTGCAAAAAGATGACTCTTGCATTTGGAGTTTATAATCCAGAATACAAAATGGATATCTAATCACTTTCCTTAAAATGCAAACTTTTCTATCCTATTCAATCTTTTTCTACTGAAATACAGCATCGTTATCTACAGTAGTTCAAAATTTTGATAAGGAATAAACAGCTTCAGACATCCTTATACTGAAGGGACTTCCAACACCAAATCTTGTGCACACTGCCTACTAGAAAACTAGATGAAAGAGGGAAGTAAGAGAAGACCTCTAGTAGAGCTACACAAATAATACTAATGATAAATAGAGACCGAAACCCAACGACAGGTAATATGTGAGGTCTTTGATGTCATGATCATAACTGATCAGTTGGGGCCCAAATTTCAAGGAGTGCTTAGAGTACTTTCTCCCACATGTATTTCATGCAAAACGCGTGACTTTTTAAGTAGGAAGTAGAAGTATGTGCCCCTTCCCAGCTGAGTGTTTAAAAATCACATCAGTCTGTCAAAACAAACATATAAGTGACAATGTTGAAAGGACTTTGACAAAATATCAAAACCCAATGTGGTTTCATAATCTTCAGAGTATGTTCGCAAACAAGCAAGACTCTGAGGACCAAACTTTGAGTTTAGGAGCATCTTCCTTCTAGTACTGCTTGAAGACACAAATTTTTATCCATGTGTAAGATGCCATCTGAGAAAGACCTTCTTCTAGCTACTGGTACCAGAAGAAAACAATGCTCCTGATACTCTCTTTTGTGGAGTTATAGCAAAAATTCTACTAAGATGGACTACACTGGACCCCCGAAACAGAAGTCAAATAAAGAAATAGGTTGCCTTTAATAACATTCAATCACTAAAAATAAATTAAAAAATCAGTAAAATTTAACAAAAAGATTGTATGTTTCCAAAGAAAATGAAAACAAAATATCCAGATAAACCAAAGGAGGAAAAATTATCTTCCATTACTAAATGCTTCTAGAATTTCTGACTCCCTCTGTGGAAGTCATGAAGGCAAATCATATGTGCTTGTCTGGTTAGGCTCTTCCCAAAAAATCCTTAGAATATTTTTTTATAATTGTCCTGAAAAATATAAAAGGGGTAATTTAGAGTGGGTAGATTGATTCTCTCAAAGCCCAACTATTGCAAAATGTGAAAAACCTTATGGCATTACCTAAGAATGACTACATTCCAGTGGGAAAGACATCCTTAGTTTTCATTTCTAATTGATAAAACCATGTTTACATTCTTCTAAGGACTTCATCTAACCAGTATGTTTACAAAATGTTTTTGTTTCTCTGACCAAAAAGATACAAAATTTCTTGTTAATAATCACCAAAAATTTAAAAAATGTTTAATTATATTGTCAACAAGTGCATAAGCAGATAAAACAGTTCTATAATTGTTTTATTTGTATTATTCATTGTTTGTAGTATGAAAAGAAAATTACTTGCATACCAGAGAAAATTAGCAAAGTTTTAATTGGTTTCAATGGGAGGACTTTTCAACTTTTCATTTTTTAGGTTCACTTTTGTTTTCCTTTTCATGCTTCTATCAGAAATTCATAAAAACACACATACAAAAATGTTTACATTTATAGTACTATAGGGATTTTAATGTATTATATTATATTTCTAGAAACCATGACCAGAAAGAAAAAAGAAATCCTTCTCATTATATTAAAATGGAATCATCAGTCAAGACAGTCTTCCAAGCCACACAAATAAAATCCATACCAGGAAGAAGCCTGGAACTTTTTCACAATCCTGATCAATGATCACAACCAGAAGTTTAGCGGAGTTTGAGTCTTTAAATTAGAATGACTTTGCTCAACATCATAACATGATCTTGCTGTATAAAGGCCTGGACATGATAACAGAGTGTAAAATTACTTAAGGTAACCATACCTTTAGTATGTGGGAGAGAAGGAGCTAATTAAGGGTATAGGGGCACACTGTACATTATGGGCATTTTATAAGAGGCAGGAAACAAAACAATGAGGCACAGGTGAAACCTCCCCGGGAAATTTTCTTATTAATCCTTTACTCCTGACAGAAAATGTACTAATATTCAGTGGTCAGAAGTCCTGCCTCCACGATTACCAATGAGCTAACATAGCAAAATTTCCTTACCTCTGACCAGTCCAGAGCAACCCACTGTGGGGGGCAGGACTGATTGTTGCAGGGCTCTTTTTCAATAGGCCGGTGTGTCAAACAGCTGGCAGCATCCAGCGTCTCCTCCTCAGAAGGTCCAATCTTCCTGATGCAGAGGACTGTTCGCGAACGCATCCCTCCATCACAGGTCTTACTGCACTCTGACCAATCTCCTATAAACCATCTGGATAGAAAACGTCAAGAGACTCAGTTAATACATTTCAGAAACAGAGTTGATAACTGCACAAACCAAGAACGCAAATAGTTTAAATCACTAAACCTAAGTAATTTTTAACAATACAAACATTCATGGTGAAATAAAGTAGATGTTTATGAGCCTTTTTTAACTAAACATTTTAATTTATGCCTCACTGCAACCATATCTTCCAATAATAACACTACTTCATATTTTTCTAGATCAGCAATTTCCATTCTAGCCTATAATAGTTAGAAAGGAGTGTTTGAACCTTGCAAAACTGAAGCTATTTATGTAGATTTGTATTGGACTTGCCTGAAATAATTTCTGTGAAAAGTGGTTTGTAACTGGAAATGTTTGGGAACCATTGTGGTAAGTTAAATCATAAGTCAAAAGCCAAGATGTTTGCCTCTTTAGTATCATTACAATAAAATAATCTGATCTCAAAACTGGGCTTTCTGAGTGTTAATTCTCATCTGATTATGAAACATTTGTAATTTTTTTAATAAAAGGCAATACCGAAATGTAATACATTCTCATTTTTTAAAATGAAGCAAACACTAATAAGACATGAATTCATCTCATAAAAACAATCATCTCAACAAAATCTTTTAAAATTTAAAGGATTGTATGATAGCTGGTAGAGGGAACTTGTTAGTGTTTCTGCATACATAGTAGAAACCAAGAATTGTAAATAATATTAGATTGCTTTGTGCTGTGGCAGAGATTAAAGCAGTTATTAATCCAGCTGTAATGTCATATATTTCTACTTATGAATGGCTAATGCAGCTCAATTAAATAGAATCATCTCATTGTACTGACAAGCAATTTTGTCTTTAGTATTTAATGTTGAATAGACACTTGCCAAAGACATCCTTGCAAAGCATGAAAT
This sequence comes from Sitta carolinensis, assembly GCA_032173965.1. Classification (NCBI taxonomy): domain Eukaryota; kingdom Metazoa; phylum Chordata; class Aves; order Passeriformes; family Sittidae; genus Sitta; species Sitta carolinensis. The sequence goes on along the minus strand of CM063313.1, from coordinate 24,632,709 downwards.
TAAAGTCTAGTATGCTATCACATGTTGCCAACTGTCCAAAAATTCCAGGCATGTCAGTCATTGGGGATGTTCCTGGAGGTATGCCTGGAGCTGCCTCATAAGATCTGTCATTTCCAGTAGCTGCTGTCAAAAAAAATGTGCTGCTATCCTCTTTTGAGTTACATTATGTTAATATATCGTAACAAGAAACTAGATGGATGCAGAGATGGCAACAATTATATCATATTCTGTCATTACTTTCCCAGCAAAAGGAAATTAATTTGTGATTCTTCATAAAAAGAACCAAAACTTATTCTTTTACCATGATAGGGAAAATCTGAAAGTCTTCAGAGCTTTCATGAGGCTGCAGTGTTGATTTTTAATTGTTACTATGATTTGCTCAACTGATTTTTCTCTCAGGTACCCTTAATATTTATACTGCCTGACAAGACAGTAATATTTAAAATTCACAGAACTATAAGAGCATTTTCTTGAAATATGAAAAGTAAGAATTACTTGTTGTAATAAAAAAAAAAGTATTGAAAACAGTCTTCTGCTGTTCAAAGACATCAAGTATATATATATATATATATATATATATCTATCTCAAGTATAATGCGACTGGCATTCAAGTAGAAAGAGTATAATTTTCATTGCTTTCGGTATATACCACAAGAAGAGTAGAATTGTGCTAATTAAAGAGGGGAATATTTGGCCCGTCCATGTAAACACTGTCTTACTGCATGATAAAACTTTCTGTCAAAACAGTCAAACTTCTTCGGATAACTATCTGTTATTTGAACAGCCTTCTACTACACTACGTACAGAATCAGGAATTGAGAACCTTTTTATAGTCTGGCACTTGGTATTCACTCTGTGGGAAACATCAGAACGGAGACAGACATGGGTTGAACTGCTCTGACATGTTGAAGCAGATGCTCATTAATACAGTCTACCCACATCTTGACTTTCGCCATGTTAATCAATGTCCATGCTGTACTGGATGGGGAATCCAAAAGCTTCCCACTTTGTGGGCTGGGTTTTGTTGGTTTGTGGGGAGGGGTATTAAGTAGTGTCAGTGAGAAAAAACCCAAAACAAAACAAAAACCCAAAGCAATCCAAACAACAAAAAGACCCTCAATATTAAACTAGTTTGGAATAACTTTGTTAACATTGCTTTTTAAAATGCTAATTTGCTAATAGCTAAGCCACATAAAGTAAAGGATTGGAATGCGTTCAGTAGAAATGAACTGATCAAACATGACTGCTTTCCAAGTTCTGCTCCCAGGTCTCAGATAAATATGGTTGGTGCACTTAGAGCCATGCCAAACAGTGTTATCCAAACAGAGGATAAAAGCATACCCTTCCAGGATAACCATATATTTGCACATAGACTGTAATTTAGACCTGCCTGTGGCACAGTTCGTTCACACTCACAGGTAGCAGCAGTGCAATGACTTAACTCGGCATATGCCAGATGGGTGTGTTACATGACACAGCAGAATGAAGTTTAAGAGACACTCCTCTGCCATTCTGCACACAGGCACCACACCTGGGAAGCAGCTAATACTCCAGGAAGAGACTGACTTCAGTTGGAAGTTCATTGACCTGCTTGGATTTTAATGCACGATAATCTTGTTTTATTCCTCAAAGTGTCCTTTATGCTACAATTTAGCAGTTTCTACGAGACATTTATAGGTGACCACAATATTCTGCATTATCTGCATTTAATCAGCATTAATGATTTTCATAACTAGTTGGAATACAGCTACAGATTATCATCAGAGTCAAACCAATTAGAGCTTGGGAATCAATAAACTGTTGTATATGTTCCACCTTTTCCATAAGTTTTATTTTTCTCAATGCATAAGAAAAGCTGTTGTTCACATGCTGATATTATTTTCTAGTACAAAATATCACAACTGTTTCTGAACAGATTTTGTAGTAAGATTAAGCTATGCTATATGTCCTTGCCTAACTTCATTTTTGATCAAATGAGCTGCTGGGTTTTAAACTAATAATATATAGCATCTTTAAAAATACTTCTTAACAGAATCTAAGCACCTAATCCTAAAGGCACACAGCATTACTGTATAACACCGAATATGCTGGAGAAAAAGTTTGACAGAACTATTAGCAGGAAATTATTTGGTCTGCTTAGAAGTTTCTATATTTGCCACTTCTCATGTGAACACTTCAACACAAATGTTAATATAACAAACTTTAAAATATGGCAAACGTTTCAGATGCAATAGTAATAACCAGGGTAAAGTTAAGTCTCACCTCAACATTCTTTTATCATTGTTGCGTTAAGAATGGTCCCCAGTTCTATGCTGTGCACTACTCACTGCCTATGGCACTCAGATCCTAAGAAACTGTTTTGCTAGTATCTTTTTACTTACAGTGTTTGGTGTAGTTCAAACATCACTATTGTTCCTCAGTCAAATCGGAGCTCCTCGATGCATTTTTCAGAGCTGATTTTAGAGGAACATGAAACTAGGAACCAAACCCAAATACCCTTTCTCATAAGACAGGACAAGAAGACTAGATGAAAATTTTATATACATTTGGTCAACAGGATTTATTGTAGATTATGCAGACTTCTTTCTATGCAAAACAGATGTCCATCTAAAGCGATTAATGACTTACTCAGATGGGCAAGGCTCAGTGTTGCAGGCTCTTTGGCTTTCTGGAGGCTTACTGTCAGGGTCACAGTAACTGTTTTGTACAATGGAGCTGTCATCCAGCCTTTTACACACCACCTCTTGTTTCTGGACACCTTGGGATGAAATGAAAGACCATTAATTAATCATTCTTGCTCTTCTACTTTTTGAATATAATTGTATTTCAACTCTTGATTATTAATTCTACCATCCCACTTTATTTGGCCAAAGTCTACAGCAGTGAGAATTTAAATTGACTGAATGCCCCCCTAGCAACAATAATTTTTAAATTTTCCTTCAATTTTAGGCTATCCCACTCAGAGAGGAATTTAAGATTCTGTCATTTTCTAAAACAAAGGGAATATATTTATAGATTTACTAGATATTTCCTTTTATTTATATATTTCACAAAATTCATCTTCTGTCTGCCATCCTATCCTAGTAAAGACACTAAAATTTCCAAAGAAAGAATCACCAAATAGAACCTGGTCACACTTCAGTGCAGAATTATTGTTTATTTGCTGTGGTTTAAAACAAACTAGCAATACTGGGAAACAGTGTTGCATTTTCATACATTATCCTACAATTTTTTTTCAATAAAATAACAGAATTATAATTAATTCTGAAAGAGGCGATTTGCCTCTATGAATACTCATTTTGCCTGGCACTTCCAGTTCCTCTTTCACTGTTAACCATCAACAGGATAATTTAGAATTGATCATTATTCCCAAAACTTGGTGTATCACTGTGGTTATAAGGTAGTTTACTAAGCATATTTTCTGGGGTTTTTTGGTTGTTTTTTTTTTTAACAGCAGTAAAGAACCACTGATATGATGACAGTGTATTGTTGCTAAGAGTAACACACACTGCCTTCCTCCTCTCTTAAAATCATGCTGTAAGATGTTTGCTAGCATTACAAAAAAAGTGTGTTTGCAATTCACATGAAGTTTTTATTAAACATGTAGTTATACAACTGAAATTATGACATTATTTGTATTATAAAAACTTCAAAAAGTTCTGTACCTGTCTTCAAAAGAGAAGCAATTATTTAACTTATCCCAAAATGTGAGATGCATACAATTAGATGGGGTTTAAAACCTCCTGGCTTCAAGTATCTGTCAACTTTACCTTAAAGGCATCTCTTCATTTTAAGACATGCATGGAATCATAGAATGATTTGGTTGGAAAGGACCTTAAAGATCACAGAGTTCCAAAACCCTGGCTGTGGGCAGGGACCCTTCCCCTAGTCCAGGCTGCTCAAAGACCCATCCAGCCTGGCCTTGAACACTACCTGGACTGGGGCATCCACAGCTTCTCTGGGCTACTTGTTCCTGTGCTTCACTACCCTCATTGTAAAGAATTCTTTTCTAATACCTAATCTAAACCTGCTTTCTTTCAATTTGAAGCTGTTCCTCCTTGTCCAGTCACTACATGCTCTTGAAAAAAGTCCCTCCTCTTTTTTGTAGGCTCCCTTTGGATACTGGATGCCTGCAAGTAGGTCACACCTAAGCTGTCTCATGTCCAGGCTGAACAAACCAGATTATCTCAGCCTTCCCTCATAGGAGGAAATAATATCTTCCTTTGGCTCTTGAAAAATAAGTGAAGTATCTAAATATATGAGAAGATGTGACAAGATTCACTTTGAATTCTATAATCAATGCAAAAACAGCCAATGACAATAATTCAAATCAGACCTGACAACCTAAGTAGGAATATTTCTAGCAATTTTCTGCCCACATTTCACCACAGTAAGAAATAGTATTTAACATCTCTAGACAAACAGCAATGCTAGTAACATGGCACTGCTAGCTGATACAGAATTCATGTTCAGTTCTGACTAATCATTTATCCTTTCTAACACAAAATACCTTAATTCTCTTGTTTGAATAGGCTGAATGTGGCCTTCATAATGATAGTTTCATCAAATATATTCGGTAAAATATAATTTATACATACTTTAGCATTCTAATAATACATTCTAATAATATACACCATTCTCACAAATGTACATAACAGATAGCATTCATATTAATGTTATATTTTTACTGAATTTCCTACCGGCAGCAGGCACATTTCCTTCTAGAATTTTGCTAAAAATTTGCACTCTTAACAAATTCATTTTTGAGCAATTTTGTAATATGAAAATATTCCAAAATTCTATGATAAAGTATCACTGTGCTCAGCTTTAAAAAAAATTTCCAATGTGTTATTTACTGCATGTTGTATCATATCACCTGTTAGAGAGTACTCACCCTATTCACTTACAGTGAAGAACTTTTACTTGATGCCAGGAGATACATTAATAATGTTTAAAAGTTCTGCAGAATCTTGTCACACATTATATAAACTTTACATAATTACTGTCCAATTATAAAGTTATTTATGAAAAATGTCAGAGAAAAAAATCAGATAATAACTTTTAAGACAAGAAAAACAAAATGGAAAAAGCTAGAAGTGCTGTTTTTATCCAGACTATAGCTAAAACTTAGTTATGCCCTGTATTGAAAAATTATTTTAAAATTATGAACTCTTCCCTGAATATATGGTCTCTTTTAAAAGTAATCTAAAAAGCACAGATAAACATGTTCATTTAAACTCTGGGGGGAATAATTTCAAGCAGTTAGACAGAAACATTCTGCTTTCAAATCTACAGATTTTAAGTTTATAATAAAAGGTGTAAAATGTCCTCATGACTGGTCAATGCAACCCTAATAGAAAACAAAACTCCAGTGGTTTAGTGACCATAATCTCCAGAGAACTGAAATGCTTTGCAGATTTCAATTCACAAAGAGTTTGCATGACTTTCGGCAGCCAAATTTTAAATTACATGGAGCACATTTTATTCTTGAATTAAAATTGCAGACATGTAAATGCTGTATCTATTTTTAAAACCAATCCCAAAAATTGTGGCTTGTGATTGCAATAGTTAATTATAAAGATGCCATTACCAACACATAGTGAATCTTGCATCACTAAAACTAGTGCATGCTCGTTAACTTTCTGAGCTCAGTCATCAGATCACAAGATATTCATCTCAGAGCCAAACTTATATTTTCTTTGATGAGGAAAAGTATGTTTTATTTGTCTAAAGACAGTTTCATAATTAATCTGAGGGCATGAAAGAAAAACATAGAAGACATCACTCTAGATGGGTCATGAGCAGCAAAGAAAACTGAACAGCAATCAATTTACTTATTATAGAAATAGTATGCTGACTATTTTATAAAAAACCCCATCTGGAGATGAAGTCTAATAGAATGAATGAAATCCTAACTAATTCTTAGGACGACTGGCAAATTCCAGATAATAAATGCTGTCATTTGTTACCATAATCAAGCATGAAAGAAATTAAAAAGGGAGTAGGGAGTTGTTTGAGTTATTTTAAATGCATAAAATACAAAAAACATGAAGAAGGACCTATTTCCTTTGCTATATTTTTTTAAGCAATGCCACCAGAAGTTCACTGCCTTAATAATTGTGGATCTGAACAGAGTAATACACTTGCTCTTGGAAATTTACAAGATATAAGGAAAGACATGCCCAACAGTTAATAAACTATAATTCTGTAATCTACAAGTGATGTAACTGCCCTTTCCTTTCACTTTCCAGAATTCGATGTATTGTTTAATTTCCTGTTTCTACATCTAATTTTTCATTTTCTCTGTATTTCTCATTAAATAATCAGTTCCTTAAAGAAAATCTTCTGTTGTTGCCATTAATTCTTTTCTGATTTCTGTGTTTTCTCCTTTCCCACACCTCTCTCTATAGACAGCTTTGCATTGTACATTCCAGTATTCTCTGGCATTGCTTTCATATAGTCTTGTCCAAGTTTGCCACTGGGTATAAAGACCTACCTATATGAGATAATAACAAACTTTTCTTCTGAAAACCCTTGCCTCAGAATAGAAGAGTTATTAGTGTACTTTCACGAAAAAAGGGACTTAATATGACGAATACATATAGATCAGCTTTACATAAAATTCACAGAAAAAAAGAACTAGCTTAGATTCTATAAATTTGTATCATAAAGGAAATTTTTTCAAAAGAGAAAATACAGGTTCTAGTGCACAAAAAGAACACTGCAATTCTTGATCCCCAAGCCTAAGAAAAATACTGATCTTAAAAATCAATGAAATTATATTCTCGCCCTACATACGGGCATAGATAAATTAGAGCTGTCTGTCATCAACACATGCCTTTTACACTATCTGGTAAATCTGAAAAAGCTCTTTTTAGGAAAAAGAAATTGAAAATATCAAAATACATCTCAGACTTTGGAGATTTGGTTTCTTCTTGATTCCCCCTGTACAGTGAGCATCAAGGTCAATGGTCGAAAAACTACGTGTACTTTTCTCCTTTAACACAAGTGACACTACAAAATACACAGTTTACAATCTCTCATAGAATGGGTCAGGTTGGACCCACAGTGGGTCACCTGACCCAAACTCCCTGACCAAGCAGAGTCATCCTGTAACGCATGGCACAGGATTGTGTCCAGGCAGTGCTTGAGTATCTGCAGTGAGGGAGAATCTACAACCTCTTCTGGGCAACCTCTTCCAGTGATCACCTGCACAGTAAAGTTCTCCCTCAAGTCCAGGTAGACCTTCCTGGGCATCAGTTTACGCCTCTTGATGCATTGCCTCTTGTTCCATTGATTTGCACCACTGAGAAGAGCCTGGGTCCACCCTTTTGGCAGCATCCTCCAGGAGCTCCATGTCTCTCTTGCCCTGAGGAGCCCAGAACACAGCCCTCCAGGTGAGATCTCACCAGGACTGAGTAGAGGGGAAGGATCACCTCCCTCTACCTGCTGGAAATGCTCCTCCTAATGTCCCCCAGGATCCCAGTGGCCTTGGCCATCAGGACACGCTGCCACCTCATGGACAGCTTGTTGTCCTCCTCCAGGACCCTCAGGTCTCTCTCCACAGAGCTTCCCCCCAGCAGGTCAGCCCCAGCCTGGGCTGGTGCCTGGGGTTGTTCCTCCCCAGGAGCAAACCCTGCATTTGCCTTTCCATCCTGTCCACATCCTTCTAAAGGGCTGTGCAGCACTCCCAGGGTATTGGCCACTGCTCCCAGCTCTGTATCCTCAATGAATTTCCTGAGGAAGCATCTGCCCTTCAAGACATTGATAAATAAGTTAAAGAAAACTGGGCCCAGTATTGAACTTTGGGTGACACCACCAGTGTCAGGCCTCTACCCTCTGCCACTGATTATGGCCCTCTGGGTTCTGCTATCCACCTCACCAGCTGCTCATTCAGTCCACACCTCCTGAGTTTGCCTATGAGAATGTTGTGAAAGGGTATTGAAAATCTTGCTGAAGTTGAGAAAGACAATACCTACCACTGCCCCCTCATTCATTCAGTTAGCTCTTTCATTATAGAAGGCAATCAAACATCTTATTACCTTTAATGAATCAATGCTGACTATTTCTGATCACCTTCTTGTCTTCCATATGAACAGAGATGGCCTCCAAAATGAAGTGCTCCATCACCTTCCCAGGGATTCTGACCTGTAGTTCCCGGGGTCGTATTTCTCACCCATTTTGAGGACTGGGGTGACATTTACTTTCTTCCAGCCCTCAGCACCTCTCCTGATCTATATGACCTTTCAAAGGTAATCATGGGCAGGCTCACTATGGCGTGCACCAGCTCTCTCATCACGAATGGATCCATCCCATCAGGGTCCATGGACTGGCATCTGTCTGTCCAATTGTTCCACACTGAATCTTCCTTCTCTAAGGAAATATCTTCTTTCTATCTTCTAAATATCTATCTCCTCAGTCAGGGATCCCTGAGGCCTGGTCTTGTCAGTGAAGACTGATGCAAAGGCACTCAGTAATTCTTCCCTCTCATCTTCCTCTCTTACTAGGGTCCTTTCTCCATTTAATAATAAGCCCGTTTTATCTTTTTTTTTTTTTTTCTTTTGTTATTGATGTATTTGCAAAGACCATTTTTATTATGCTTGACATCCTTAGCCAAGTTGAAGTCTAGCTGGGTGTTGTCTTTGAAAATAAGCCTTCTGATTTGTTTTAGTATAATGTTTTAGTATAATGGAGTCAGTTCTCATGAATGATAAGATAAACAAGGATCATGTTTACATTCTTCTGTGAAAAGATATCACCTGATAGACTTCTCAAGTGACCAGTGGAGATGGAAAAGTGGTAACTTCTCTGTCCAATCTCTGATCACTGTCCATAAACTTATATATACTAAGTCAACAATAAACGAGAGAGAAATTTTCTTCTTATCTGCCTGAACACCTGTTGTGTGTGTTACTGTGTGTTTCTATCTGCATCACAGTAACAGCTGGGCACTAGCCTTTATAGTCTCATTTGCATTTACCCTGACCACCTCTCTACATTCACTGCCAGTGGCCTGACCCTGCTTCCATTGCCTGTGTACTTCCCACTTATACTTGAGTAATGACAGCAGCCTTCATTCATCCATCCACAGAGGTCTCTTGCCCCATTGGTCCAATTTCTTTCTCACTGTGATGCATTGTTTCTGAGCCTGGAGTAAGTGATCCTTGAATCCACCCTTCCAGATCCCTCTTCCCTGCAGGGCCTGTTCCCATGGGATTCTTCAAAAAAGATCCCTAATGAGGTTAAAGTTAGCTCTCCTAAGGTCCGTGGTCATAATCTTTCTTGCTATCCTACTACCTCCGTGGTCATAATCTTTCTTGCTATCCTACTACCTCTTACTTCAATACAGAACTCCACAGCCTCATGGTCACTCACAGCCAAGGCTGCCTCTCATGTAAGATTTTCTTCCACCTTTTAGAGGCAATCTAAACATGTAACTGTCTCTTTCATGAACTCTAGCTTACCTCCTAGATCATTCTATTGAGAATACAGAGGGACAGGAGGTAAAATGTCTGCTGTGAAGAGCCCATTGTTTTTCGGTGTCTGGATGAGTTTTCACATGAGACGATGAAGTTCCCTGAATGCTTCAGAGCTCAGAAATTCCAGAGGGCTACACATACAATAATGACCTCATAATAAGCAAGTAAGAGTGCAATATATACTTTGAGTTGTTCAATACCATAAGAAAGACACAGAGGAGGCAGGAATGGAATCCAGAGCTCTGGCATTGTACTGCACTGTCATAAACAGGAATCCTTTCTTCTCCTTCCTACAGTTCCACTTACTGTGGTCTTCCTACTCTTCAAAGTCAAGACAGGCCTTAGCAGAGAGGTCCTGCTTGAAAAGTTAAAGCGTTTTTATTGTTCTGATGTGACTCCTCATCACAGCAGAGATGAACATAACAGAGAAGTCCAGTGGAAAAGACAGCATGTTACTATTCAGTCAAAGATTGAAGGTTTCTCACAGCTTGCTCTTAGCTTGTTCCTTGACTCCTGACTGCTCTAGTCAACCTTCTCCAAGATAAGGCATACTAGCAGGTCTAGGAAGAGCTGAATGTGGTGGACTGCTCTCAAAACACTATGAAGAAGAAACAGCACAAAAAATCAGACACTTCTGCAGTATACAATACTCCAAAACTACTTAAACTTTGCACTGCTACAACATCTCTATGTTCTGCTTCATGGCATTCAACACATACGCTCAAGGTCACTTTGGTTACTACATCAAGTAATACCCATGTTTTAAGAGTCACTTAGCAACAAAGAAGTGCTTGGGTCACTAAGTCATTAAGCAATGCAGATACAGATAAACTGATCGAGAAAGAACTAGACTTAAGCAGTGTTGAGTGGACATAAGGTAGCCTGTTAAAATGGTCCCTGGTCAATTAGTTTCTATTTAATAGAATATTTATATTAGCTAAATTTTCCAGGTAAAGTCTCTGTCTCTTCAACCTTTGTCTCCCTGTTCTTTTTCCTGACTCAGCTCCTCTTTAGAATTGTGTCTTCTTTTGGCGTACGGGGAAAGGTGTTTCATAAATGCAGAGAAGTAGCAGGTTCACTCATGGAGAAAGCATATACATGTTTTAATACGAATTATAGCTACAATGAAATATATGACTACAGTGCTTAGTGAAAATAAGTGACCACAAAATATCTTTTCATTAAGCTGAAAGAAAGGAGAGAAGATGCCTGGTTCAGCCACCATAAGCTACCAAAAAAAAATCTCTCCTACACCTCCTCTGAGTTTAAATTAATAAATATATGCCACTTTTTAGGGATTTACAAATCTTCCCTTCAAATCTAATTAATTACATCCAAATTTTTTAATCTTTACAAGTGCCTACTCCTTCAGAGACAATTTTTTTCCACTGTATTTTGTCAAATATGTGAAGTGACAATGACCTTCATGACAGAATATCCATGGCTAAAATCTTGTCTTTACCGAAGTGGGAGTTTTCCCAGGATTTCAGAAAGATCATTAGCTCATTACCTTCACAAAAATAGGATCTGACAATATCTTTAAGGTACTGATAATTGGAACTTACTTTCTCTATGAGCTAGGCACTTTTCTTCTTTATACTTCTCCTTTATAATGTTTTTTTTTTTTTTTGCTGCCACACTTACCATTAATAGAATCATATTTAAAAATCAATCTGTCGCCCAGGAATCCAACAACTAAATAATAAAAATCTTGGAGAAAGTTGACATCCTCGTCTATTTGGTTTTGAGACTTTCTCTAGTGGCACAAAATAGAATTTATGCTCTTCTTTGTGTATTATGTATGGCTAGGCTGTATTTAAACAGTGTACACCTAGTAACAGCCACAGCAGCTTTCAGCAGAAAGGTGAGTCATGATGAATACCTCCCATAGACAGAAAAAATAAGAAAGCAACATGTATTTGGTCCAAAGGTTCTTTAAAAAAAAAAAAATACGATGTCTTCTTCTTTATCAGGGCTGTCCACAGTGCTACAATTTCAGTATAAACTGAAATTCTGAGACGCATTTCAAGTGCACCCAATTATCTTCTGGAACAGAGGTATGTGAGGGAGATGATTCATTCAGTCTCCAGAGAGAAGAACTTCTACTCACCAGTTCTTGCAGCAGCAATGGTGTTGGCTTTGAAGGAAGCCAACTGTCCTGCTCTCCCAGCCAGAGGTAAAGAATTGCATTGGTGGCCACTAGAGGGAGGATTAGGAATATAGTAAGTTGTCGGCAAAAGCCACCCATGATGAACCGCATGGGACAACCTACAAATCCCCCACTGCTGCCCAAGGGCAACAATTCTCAAATACTGCTACGGGCTGGAAAGTAAAATCCAATTGTTATCATCTTCTACAGAGGAGCTGCCAGTGTGCATCCTAAACTTTGGTGGCTGGAGGACAGGAGGGCTGACTAGGATTGTGTGGAGCACACCTACAAACACACAAAGACACATCTCTTTATTTACAGATGCCTGTTTTGCTTTCTCACTTTTAATCTCCTTACTTAAAACTTCTGATGTTTAAAATGTCCTTTATCAACAAAGCTTTTGGGAAAAACAAACATACCAGCTTCAAGAGAGTCTCAGAAGTATCAGCAGAGAGAGACACTGTGCCAAGATACACTGTATTTAACAAAAAGATCTGAACATATTAAAGGTACTTGAAAACAACAAAATCTGCTGTGATTAAAATAAATGTTCATTAAGATATGAGGCATACCTGAAAGAAACATTTTCAATTAGTCACCTAAATAATTATGAAGTGAAGTGCATCTTACATTTCAGCTTACCCTGTAGCTTGACTGTCTGTTGTCTTACCTCCTGCACAAGTGGCAGAACATTCTGACCAAGGCAGATGATTCCAAGCAAAGCCAGCCTCATTGTCTCCACTGCCAGTGCGAGAGATCGGAACACTGAATTTATATTTTATCCCCAAATTCTGTTCCTGCAGCAGAATCTGTAGTTGAAAACAACTGGTTATACCATAAAAGCAGGCAAGCAGAGGGCAAACACAGAATGAGCTATGTTCTCCTGAATGCCAAGATAGTAATAAAGGAAGTCATGGTAATTCTTTTCAGAAATTCCCCCCAAAAAATCTGTAGTAACTTTTAAAACATATACAAAAACCCCCCTCCAAAAAAAACCTATTGTCCAAGGTGAGCTTTATCTTTTTTTCTCTCCCTTAACACACTTTATTATTTCTGTCAGTTCCTTATTCCTGACCAAAGTTCATAATATTCCTAGTTTCATAAATTTTATAAGTTTTGCTAGTTTTCATGAAATTAATGTCTTCATGGAAATTAACTTGAGAGATGAATAATTATAGGAGGTCAAAGTTGGAAAAGCACATAACTGTTGCAATTCTAATTGAAGTCTTGTGAGGAGTATAATCCACATAGTTTTGAAACTATGTCTTCCCTTGTTAGCATTTGTAGTGACTACAGTACTGTACATTACTTCTAGCAATAACAGTAACACCAACAGACTGTTACTGGGGCCATTGTTTTCCCCTAATGCAATAGCCAACAGAATAAGCTTGGTGGAATCACACCTGTGATTCCTTTAAAAGAGTAACAAAACTCTCTCTGCAGCAACATCACTGCAGGCAACATAAACAAAACAACCACCATGAGTTTTTGTCTATCCTCACTGTTGAACTGCACTTCTACAGATTACCTCTCCAACACTAGCCTTTGACTCTCCATCAAACTTTTTTTTTTTTTTCATTGCTAATAGCACAAAATCAAGATAGATGCAGCAATCTGACTCACCTTAGAGCTATTTTTCATCCATTTCTACTTTCTCTTACATTTTGCAGAGGCACATCTGCCTACCTCCACATGGCAAAAGAGCAGAGAACTTTCAGAAAGAAAGTCAATGACACAGACTGAATGAAAGAAGGCACTATAATTGTGTAACTTATTCTGTATGGACTGTCTAGCTTATGCACAGATACAGAAGAAAATAAGATTATTCAAGTGTTTGAAGATGCTGCCTAAAATGCGGATAACCATGCAACAATTATTGGCTAAAAAAAATATCCTATCTGGCTCAAGAAATCGCTGAGCTCCAAATCTGGCACCTGACAGAATACACTGGGAAAAATATCAATTTATTCTTATACTCCTCCTTAACAAAGCAGTGAAACAGCAGGCTCACTATTGCCTGTTGTCAGAGATGGCATCAGGATCCTGGTTATATCTTCTTTTACATTATCACACTTTATAGAATCTTTTGAGAGCAATGTATGTCACGGTAACATACTTTAACATGGGTCATACTATTATACTCTTTCTGTGGTAAGGCTATATATAAATGTCACATTCAGGTCAGGCTTAAAACTACTGAAATGTACAGAACTGTCAGGGACTCTCAGGTGTCACCAGTGTGCAGAGATATAATACATGGCCATTCACAATTTTCCTCTACTGTGAACCACATTTAAAGAGATTGTGGTTCATTTTCTGTGAGATTTCCTGGTGCTCTTCTGACTTTATCCCCATTTCATCACAATGTTTGCAGGTCAGTTATGAAATGTTAGAAATGTGTTAAAACTGTCACACAAAGTCCCAGATACACAAGCTGTATACTGTTTGTACACCCAACCTATTTTAATTTAATTCATGGCATTGTCTTTTCCCAGAACACAAATACATATTTAAAAATTCAGAAATACAGTTATTATAACTTTACCATGACTATGAGGTTTTCTGAAGTAGGGCCTAGTGCTTCCAAAGACTCTGGTTCATCTGTTGGTCTCTTGTAATGGAAAGCTGTTCCAGCAATGTCAAACTTTCTTGGCCAGTCAATAGTCCAGGCACCATTAATATAGTAGTCATCCTCTTCAGATTTTAAAGCTTAAAAAAAAATACAAGCCACCTAAAAATTGGAAGCAGCATTTATAATGGAGAAGCCATTGCAAGTTAATCTACTAGACTGTTAGAAATATAAGAGCTTCAGCTCTATATCACTGCTTTTTCAAGCACTATAAAGCCTTTTCTTTAGCCCTGGTGAGAATATCCCTCACATAAATCAACAATTTTGCCTCTGCAATAATATTCATGTGCAGATTATTTTGCAGGTTACAACATGCAGATGCTGCATGAAATGAACCAGAATGCCTCATGCAACTTGCAATTTATCTTGAACTTTAAAACTGACTCCACGTGTTATGCATTCTGAAGTACATGAGATACATGCACATCTGAAATGTATAATCAGTTATTAACCTCACCTTTAGATTAAGAAGCTGGGGCATGTAGTAAGTATCACAGACAATGTACATAGGAAAATAAGTAACATTGAATCTGACATATGGTACCAGTCAGGTGTTGTTTTGTTGCCTATGTCCACTACTTCTTTCTTGCCTTATTAAAGAACAAATACAAGATATTTCTACTACAAACTGAAATATTAGCTACTTAATCTAATAAGATATTTTATCCTTCTTAATTTGCAGGCTTGAAACATGAAAGCACTGTAGATAAAACAGGAATTTCATAAGTAACCAACCATTAGGTGGGCAAGCACATATTATTCAGGGATTTGAATTTTATATTTCATTGAAAATATTACATTAAGTTCCTAAATATGAAATTGACATTGTATCTTAAATTCAATATTCAGTTAATTAAATATTGACTTCTCAATTTAAGGTGAAGATTATTAAGTTTTACATATTTTATTTATTTATTTATTTGTTTGCTTGTTTGTTTGAAACAGATCGTGTTTTTAAAGGAAAAATGATGGTTGGAGCCTCATAGTCAAAGAGCATGTCATTTTTCATTGAGACAAAGAACTGGTTTTACTGAATAGGGGGAAACTTCACGTCATAATGCTGAGTAAGACAACTTCAGTTATATGACATTTTAGTCTCAACTACATGTGTGTGGACAGCTGGTTTACCTCAAACAGTTAGGGAGAATGACTCAGTGATGCTTAAGGTGTCTAAAACAGATTAGACAGCATTCATGTCAGCAGGAGATAGTGAGGGAGACAGTACTGTTCTACTGGTGACAATGATACTCAGCAGAAATTAGTAACCATTTCCATTAGCACCATAAGGTCTGAAAATTAACAGACATATGACATATATGCTTTAACTGATATAAAGAAGCAAAGCAGTTAATTTTTTACCTGACTGCCAAAGAAAAATGCATTTTAATTCTCTAAGTACATTTATGTAAGATCAGTTGTCATGCACAGGTGAAGGCCACAGATGTGAACAGCAGTCCAGTAATTACATGACAATAATTATACAGTGGCATAATGAGAGAGAAAGAACAAGTTCACGTTCGTAATCAAATAATTTATGATAACTTGAAAAGCAGGAAGCCCACAGAAAATTAGCATAAGAGGAATATAAAGCCGGGTATCACCCTGGATCAAGCCATTTAAGGGAAGACAACAGCACTACCAAATATGCAGTTTTTCCTGCAGCTCTGAACACAGTTTTGTTGCTGCCAGGTTATCTGTTTGAGAAATCAGTTAAAATATTGTATTATTTGTGTAGCTGCAGAAATGGGCTTTTGACCAATTTTGTCACATAACAAGGGGTTTTACTGGTGAAAAAGTGATCAGCCAGATCATGGTGAGAGAGGACAGGTGCAAATTGAGCTAATTGAATTGTCTAACTGTACTCCAGACTTGATGTCATGGATTTCAATGAACTGCATTCCAGTTTAAGGACCTATGGGATGTTTGCTGTGAGTTACTTTGAAAGTCTTAGTTTCTATAAAGGAGGCAGTGTGACAACTACAGAGGAAGAGGGGTTTAGTTTTTTGGTATGTTAGGATCCTAGAATAGTTTGAGTGGGAAAGGACCTTTAAAGGTCATCTAGTCCAACCCCCTGCAAGAAAGTGGGACATCTCCAACTAGAACAGGCTGACTACAACAAAACTGAGAAGGTTTAGTACACTTTCAAATGGAGAAAGTGATTTCTTAGGCAGTGATCACATATGTGGCAGTGTTGCAAATAAACTGAAAAATAAAGTAGTAGTAGTTCTGCTAAGGATTTGAATCAGGCCTAGTCGATGCTGTTAGAAACCTTGTGCTGAGTGTTTGTAGTTCTAAGGCTGTAACAAAGTAACCAACCGCACCTAACTGTAACAGTCTTGAGAATAGGGCATAACGACTTTGTAGATAAGACATATCTTTAGAGATAAGAATGATCTAAGAAGGATTCGCATGAATGTAGAAAAACAATACACCGGATCTAAGAAGGATTTGCTTAAATGTAGAAAAAACAATGCACCTGATCTAAGAAAGATTCGCTTGAATAAAGAAAAACAATGTATAGGTGGGATGGGGATGGTGGGGGAAAGTATAAAAACCTGGAAATTTTGTGACTAAATCGGGCTCTGGCTTTGGACATTAGTCCCCTTTGCCCCAGGGCCCTAATAAAGCACCGCATATAACGACTTTGGTTGTTATGTGTCTTTAATTTCTTTTATCGGGCAACAGTTTTCTGGCGACCGCGGCAGGACTCCGAAGGCGGCTGGGGCGGTTCGCGCTCTGATCTGCTCCAGGCCGGCACCGAGGGATTCTCGGGGAGCTATCGGTTCGTGCCCGACCCCTGCGCCTGACGGACAACTGCAGAAGGTAAGCCCGAAAGGTGCTTTATTCTTTTCTGGTTGGGAACCTGCCCATAAGACGAGGGGACGGACCCTCGTAGGGTTGGGTTAAGGACGTACAGGTGGAAGCCTAGGCGCCGACCGTAAATCGCGGCGAAAGCCACGTAGGATTCGGCACTTGCCCCTCGCGGCTTCGAGAAGTGGCAGGTTGGTTGGTCTGGTTATTTATTTTGGGTATGGTTAGATTTGTTGTGCTGTTGCTGTGTTTGATTGTGGTTTTTATTGTGTGTTACGCTGCCGCTATTGCTGCTGCCACTGTGCTGTATATTGGTTATTAAGATCTGTTGCTGAGTTGTTTTGTCAGGGATAGGAAAGTATTTGTTGTAAAGTTGCGGTTTGTCAGGAAAACATGATGCCGTTTAAAACTTTTAAGGCTCTGGCCTGGGCTAATAGTAAAATACCTGAAAATACTCCGTTAGGATGATTGTTGAAACAGTGGAAAAGTGAGGGGTTTTTCCAAGAACTAAGTAAAGATAAAATGATTGATTACTGTAATGTGTGGTGGCCTCAGTATGAAATCGGTGAGGTCTCATGGCCAGTAAATGGAAGCATAGATTATGCTGTAATATCACCTTTAATGAGTCTGCTGCGGGAGCAGGAAAAATGGGATGAGATACCTTATTTAGATTTGTTTTACGAGTTAAGACGAAAACCTGAATGGCAAATGGAGTGTGGTATATTGGTATTGAAACAAAATACCCAGAAATGTCAAGAATGCAAAGGGAGGTCTGGATGTGGTAAATGCTTAGCATACGGTTCTCGGCCAGAGGAAGATTTGTCTTTGTTAGTAGCTCCGAGCGCGCCGCCTGCCCCCCCGAATCGATCGCCACAGGGAATTAGCGAAGATGATGAAGAGGAAGGGGACGAGGGAGATGGGGAGGGATCAGAGATTGGGGGTGCCCTTGTGGACACTCGTACACCAGTCACTCTGAGACCAAACACTCCTTTCCCATCGCCCTCCCGGAGTATACAAAGAACTCCCTTGGCTGCAAGGACTAGACAGGGAAGGAGAAATCAGACTGAACCTCGTCTGATTGCTCCTTTGCGGGAAGCAGTGGGACCCGAAGGGGGAAGAGTGTATGTGAAAGTACCCTTTTCCCCAGGAGATTTGCTTATTTGGAAACAATCGGCAGGAAATTATCGAGAGGATCCCAAACGGGTTGCTAGAGTAGTAAAAATGGTCATTAGAACCCAAGAACCAGACTGGAATGATATGCAGGTTTTGTTAGATACATTGATGAGTTCAACTGAGAAAGAAATGGTTTTGAAGGCTACAAAAGAAAGAGCTAGGGAAGCGCTGAGAATGCATTTGGCAAGCGGTACCGTGGCTGAATTAGTCCCTGCGAAGATCCAGGGTGGGATCCTAATACCGATGAGGGAAGGCGAGCGATTAAAGATTATCAGGAATTTTTGCTGGAAGGGATTTGGACAGGGATGCCAAAAACTATAAACTGGTTGAAATTATACTCCGTAAGGCAGGAGAAGAACGAATCTCCCTCGGCATTTCTGGAAAGATTAAAAGAGGTGGCTCAGAAATTCACTAATTTAGATATAGAAGAGGGGGTTGGGAAGTTGCAATTGGCAATGATTTTTATGGGACAGTCCCAGGAGGACATTCGGAAGAAATTGCAGAAGCTAGATGGAGAAGATAGTAGGAATTTGGATAAAATGCTTGATGTAGCTTGGAAAGTGTATAATAACAGAGAGAAAGAATCAGCCAAGAAGCAAGCTAATATTTTAGCGGTGATGCAACCGCAGTCGAGCGGAATGCGGGGAGGTCGTGGCCAAGGTTGGGAACGAGGCAGAGGACGAGGAAGAGGAGGATTTCAAAACCAGGGATTTGGATTTCCGAATCCAGGGCTGGGATTCCAACAACAGGGATTTCAACAAAGGGGACTAGACCCGAATCAGTGTGCATTCTGCCGGCAAATGGGGCATTGGAAAAATGAATGTCCTATCAGAGTGGGGATGGGAAATGGAGCGATGGGGAGCGGAGCGGCAGGGAATTTCCCTGCACAGTCGCAAGATGTCGCTCAAGCATTAGTTTTAGGCAACTATCGGAATCAAAGCTGACTAGAACGGGATCTCAAGGTAATATTAGAAGTGGATGGAAAGAAGCAAGAATTTACTGTTGATACTGGGGCAACTCATTCAGTTCTTAACAAACGGTTGGGACCACTTAGTAATGATACAGTCCAAGTAATTGGAGCAACAGGGCAATTGGAAGAAAGACCATTTTTACAACCATTAAGTTTAAAATTTGGGGCAAAGGAATTGGATCACCAATTTTTATATATGCCTAATTGTCCAAGTCCACTATTCGGCAGGGATTTATTGTCCTTGCTGAATGCAAGAATCATATTTGAAAATGGAAGAGTTAAAATAGAAATACCTGATAATGAAATAGCAAAAATATTCGTAGTAAAAGAATTAGATCCAGCTCCAATTCCGGAAGAAATCGAACAAGCAGTTGTGCCATGGGTATGGGAAGTCGGAATCCCTGGCAAATCAAAGGCTGCCCAGCCGGTTGTAGTAGAACTGAAGGAAGAAGCACACCCGGTACGGGTAAAACAATATCCAATCAAACTAGAAGCTAGGAAAGGGGTAGCACCTTTAATCACTCAATTTCTCACCCTGGGAATTTTGCAGGAATGTGAATCAGAATACAATACCCCTATATTTCCGGTTCGAAAACCCAATGGTAAGTACAGACTAGTGCAGGATTTAAGGGCCATTAATAACATAGTAAAGGATATACATCCTGTAGTGGCAAACCCGTATACTTTGCTAACATCTGTATCGGAAAGGTTTAAATGGTTTACAGTGATTGATTTGAAAGATGCCTTCTTCTGCATCCCCTTGGCATTGGAAAGCAGAAAATACTTTGCTTTTGAGTGGGAGAACCCGGATTCAGGAAGGAAGAGACAACTTACTTGGACACGGTTGCCGCAAGGATTCAAGAATAGCCCCACAATTTTTGGGACCCAATTGGCGAAAGAACTGGAGGAATGGAAGATAGACCAGGTAAAAGATTCACCTTTCTCTTACACAATTTTACAGTATGTAGATGACATTCTCCTAGCCACAGAAGAGAGAGAAGTTTGCCTGAAATTAACCATTGCTCTGTTGAACATGCTGGGACAAGCAGGGTATCAGGTCTCAAAAGAAAAAGCTCAATTGGTAAAAGAAAGTGTAATTTACCTGGGATGTGAAATTACTCAAGGACAGAGACGGTTGGGTGTCAACAGAATAGAAGCAATTTGTGCTATTCCCTTACCAAGGAATCATCAAGAATTAAGATCCTTTCTGGGAATGGTGGGCTGGTGTCGCTTGTGGATATTAAATTTTGGACTTTTAGCAAAACCATTATATGAAGCTTTGAAAGAACCACAATTGGAGTGGAATCAGCAACGGAAGAACGCATTCCGAAATTTGAAAAAGGCTCTGAAAGAAGCCCCCGCTTTGGGACTGCCGGATTTAGGTAAGGATTTTCAGTTGTATGTAAATGAAAGACAGAGGTTAGCTCTTGGAGTTCTCACACAGAGGCTGGGATCCTGGAAACGCCCGGTTGGGTATTTTTCCAAGCAATTAGATACTGTTAGTGCTGGATGGCCGCCATGCTTGCGGGCTGTTGCGGCCACAGTGATCCTGATTCAGGAAGCCAGGAAATTGACACTGGGGAAGAAGATTGAAGTATTTGTACCCCATATGGTACTGGCTGTCCTGGAACAAAAGGGGGGTCACTGGTTATCATCCAGCAGGATGCTACAGTATCAAGCAGTCCTGAGAGAACAGGACGACGTTGATTTAAAAATAACTAACTGTATCAATCCAGCAGAATTTCTTCGCAGCGAAGCAGAAGGAGGAGAACTCACTCATGACTGCGTAGAAACAATTGAGCAGGTATATGCAAGTCGCATCGATCTCAAGGATGTTCCCCTAGAAAATCCAGACTGGGAATTGTTCACAGATGGATCCAGCTATGTAGAAAATGGAACCAGGTATGCGGGGTACGCAGTAGTCACTTTGACAGGAGTGATTGAAGCAAAAGCTCTAACCCCAGGAACGTCTGCACAAAAGGCAGAAGTTATTGCCCTGATTAGAGCTTTGACTCTCAGTACAGGAAAAAGGGTAAACATTTGGACTGATTCTAAATATGCTTTTGGTGTAATCCATATCCATGGAGCCCTTTGGAAAGAGAGAGGGCTTTTGAGTTCCCAGGGAACTACAATAAAATACCGAGAAGAAATATTAACCTTGTTGGATGCAGTACACAAGCCTGCTAAAGTTGCTGTTATGCATGTTAAAGGACATCAGAAAGAGGAAGGAAAAATGTTTCAAGGAAACCGCCTGGCAGATGCAGTTGCTAGGAGAGTGGCACAAAAAGTATGGACTCAAATGGCACTAATCCCAGTTAAGGTAAGCCCAGTGGCGCCACACATGACTGAAGAGCCTAAATACTCAGCAGATGATGAGAAACTAGCAACCTTTCTTGGGGCTCAGAAGAATTCCAGAGGATGGTATGTAACCACTATGGGGCAAGTGGTAGTTCCCACAAAAGTGATGAAAACAATATTAGAAACAGAGCATAACAAATGCCATTGGGGTGCAGAGGCATTGGTAAAATTTTTAAAACAAGACATCATTTCCAATCAGATGTTAACCTTAGCAAAGCGGGTGAATGCCATGTGCCCAACTTGTCTGAGAAATAATCCAATAGTAAGAAAACAGATTCAATTAGGAAAAATACAGGTGGGGCCAGAACTAGGAGACTATTGGCAAATAGATTTTTCTGAATTACCTAAGGCACAAGGGTACAAGTATTTGTTAGTTTATGTGTGCACATTTTCAGGATGGCCAGAGGCATTTCCTTGTAGAACAAACCAGGCTAAGGAAGTAGTTAAGACCTTGCTAAGAGAAGTGATTCCGAGATTTGGGGTCCCTTTGGGCATATCATCAGATAGAGGACCTCACTTCGTAGCAGGAATTGTACAAAATGTGGCCAGAGTCCTAGATATATCCTGGGATTTACATACCCCATGGAGGCCACAATCAAGTGGTCAAGTAGAAAGGATGAATCAGACTCTGAAAGGACAAATCAAGAAAATTTGTCAAGAAGCAAAGATACAGTGGCCACAAGCTTTACCTCTGGCATTACTGAGGATTAGGATAAAACCCAGAGAAAAATTAGGAGTAAGTCCATACGAGATTCTGTATGGCAAGCCCTATCATGCTACTGTACTAAAAGGAGATCCGCATATTCAGGGAGATCAAGTGGTTTTCAATTATGTTATGTCTTTAAACAAAATTCTTACTGCTTTAAAGGGAACCTTGCAGTGGAATCGTCCATTACCCCTGGAGAACCCGGTGCACAACATCCAGCCTGGAGACAACGTGTATGTGAAAAACTGGTTTAACGACCCACTGAGAGAATCATGGAATGGTCCACACCAGGTGATCCTGACGACCTTCACAGCCGTAAAAGTTGCAGGGATCGACACCTGGATTCATCACACCAGGATCAAGAAGGTCCCAGAACAATGGGAAGTTCAAGCAGTGTCTCCGACCAAGATAATTTTTCGCGCAAAGTAGCCTTTTTGATTATTCTGTTACTGGTTACAATGAAAACAGTTCCCACTAATGGTTTAGTACATGTTACTGTTTCAGAGTCAGCTGTTAGTGTTATAGAAGGGATGGATGTCAATTTAACTTGTTTGTTCACCCAGGACCAGAAAACTGAAGTCGAAGAAATAGAAATAATCTGGAAGCAGGGTAACGTCATCCGGAAAGACGGTTTTGTTATGGTTTGGAATAAGGATACACAAATGAGAAACACTACCTTACGACTGGAAAAGGTAACACAGAAAGAAATGGATGTTTACAAATGTTTAGTAAGAATTCAAAATAGCTTTGATTATACCCAGATAAAACTGAGAATAGTACCTTGGGAAAAGAACAACAAAACACAGACACAAACCCTAATGCACTTACACCATAGGAAAATCAGACACATTGACACAGCCCTTGAAAAGGATCATGAACAAGAAAATAGTACAAATATGGCCTTCAAAAGGAATCCTGAACAGGAAAATTTAATAGTTGGATTAATCAGAGACTTTGGAAGGGCCCAGAATACTTCAAAAATCACTGCTTGTCTCCCATTACCCCAGGCTGCAGGAGAACCAATACCATGGGGAATTATACCTATGCCTATTCCCCCAATCCAGCAAAATGATACTACCATGTGCTGGACAGAAAAAAGAGAAATACTAAAAAAGGTGATCAAAAAGGAATATTCACATACACCAAAGTACACAAATGCTTGGCTGTGCCAGAGCCGTGGAGGATGATTTGAACCAAGGTCACTAGGAACAGGTGTTAGGCAGCGGCTTTGGGTTGGTTCAGATAACTATGGATGGTGTTACTACCTCCAGCAAAAAGAAGAATTTGTAAAAATTCCTTACCAAGAACTCGTGTGCCAAAATCAAACACAAGTAACTGAATTATGGGATGATTGGAAAACAAATTGGGGACTTAGCCTGTTAGAAAAATATAGTTACATAGGTAAAGTAAATTGGTGTGTACAGTGGAGCGGAGAGAGAAATCAAAATTATAGCAAAGTGACCGGCAAAGGCACTAGCCAAAGAGAAATAAGAGAACACCATGAAAATTGGAATTGTACACAGGTTCTTACATGTGATACTCCAGAAAATAGAATCACTTTAGTTCCCGTGAAAATGTTACTAAAAGCAGGATGCGAGTGCAGAAGTTATAATCATACTATCATGAAACAGTACAAATTTGAAAGAAGAGGAATTGCCTTAAATTGTAAAACTAGTACAATTAGGAGTCCAGGAAATCTAGTGTGGGTAATGGGACACGGACAATGGACCACTCATCTTTCTTTAGATGGTCCAGTTACGCAAATTACTCTAGGAGTTCCCACATTATGTCCATTCTGGAAGAAGTCAAAATTAAAATCCCAAGTCATAAGGCCTAAGAGAGACATAACCGAAGAAGATGAATGGCATGAACCTGACAGTGGAGTAAAATTTGGGTGGATATTAGAGTCCTTATTCCCACCTGTTGCAACTTATCAAAACAAAGAAATGCTGTATAAATTGCTAGGGCAAACCGAACGATTGGCAGCAACCACCAAGAAGGGTTTTAAAGACTTGAATTTACAATTGCAAGTGACATCCAGAATGACCCTACAAAACAGAATGACCCTAGACATGCTTTTACTGAAAGAACATGGAGTCTGTGGATATTTAAGTAACCAAATTGACCACTGTTGTATCCATATTCCAAACGTTACAGTAGAAGTAGAAAAAGATATCTCTCAATTAGAGTCTGTTGAAATAAAGACGAAAGAAATTGAAAAAGAGGCAGAACACAATTGGATAGGAGCTTTACTAAAATCAATGGGACTTCAGGTTTCTGGTTGGATCTCATCTATAATACAGTACATACTACTAATCCTGATATTGTTATTAACAATTTGGGGAGCATACAAGTGAGCTCTAAGGATCATCACAAAGGAAAGACGACAGACTCGTCGGCTGATGAAAGCGATGTCCCAAGGGAATGGACTGAACCTCCCTCCACTGCAGCATGAAGATGTTAAAGGTCGAAACAATCCAGTGTTCCAAGAAGAAAAACTTTAGAGTTGAGCATCCTTGCAAAGAATTGAAGAATGCTCAAAAGGGGGGAATAATGTTGCAAATAAACTGAAAAATAAAGTAGTAGTAGTTCTGCTAAGGATTTGAATCAGGCCTAGTCGATGCTGTTAGAAACCGTGTGCTGAGTGTTTGTAGCTCTAAGGCTGTAACTAAGTAACTAACCCTACCTAACTGTAACAGTCTTGTGAACAGTGCATAACGACTTTGTAGATAAGACATAATCTTTAGAGATAAGAATGATCTAAGAAGGATTCGCATGAATGTAGAAAAACAATACACCGGATCTAAGAAGGATTCGCTTAAATGTAGAAAAAACAATGCACCTGATCTAAGAAAGATTCGCTTGAATAAAGAAAAACAATGTATAGGTGGGGTGGGGATGGTGGGGGAAAGTATAAAAACCTGGAAATTTTGTGACTAAATCGGGCTCTGGCTTTGGACATTAGTCCCCTTTGCCCCAGGGCCCTAATAAAGCACCGCATGTAACGGCTTCGGTTGTTATGTGTCTTTAATTTCTTTTATCGGGCAACAGCAGCACTGCACATAAAAGAACATACAATAATAAGTGTAAATGTTTTTTTCAGCAGAACCAGTTCTCTAATATCGTTCACAGTGTGACCACACAAAGACCTGTCCTGGAACAACAGGGGAACTCCATAATGACAGAGAAGGAACTATGAAGTTGACCCTGCCACAAAAGAAACACCCATAAAATAATACCCTTAGATTATGTATTTTAATATAATAAAATAATTTTAGCTACCAATTCTGCTTGACTAGTTCCTTTAAGGGAGCAGACAAATCAAAGACTTCCTTTCCCCACAAATTGTTTACTCTAAACCAGAGATCTGGTTCATATTCACCAAACAAAATACCCCATAAGATATAAGGGATATAATGGCACTTTTGAAAACTAGAAACACAAGAAACTAGTAAAGGAGAGGAAGACCCCATTTTATAGTCAGGGCTCTTAGAATGAAACAAGGTAGTGAGGAGAGAGCCTGAAAGCCCAGGAATCCCTTGAAATTGTGATAAGCACGTAAAGAAGTGTTTATTTACCATTTTATATTTTTAGATCTGTGGTCAGATTAAATATCAATGATGTTGTATGCATTATCTATTTAAACCAAAAAAATATGCAATTTCTGCTTACTTTATTCAGAGGGTGCCAATCAAAATGCTTTTCCAGATCTCTCTCCTCTCCTCTGTTTTTAGAGAGGAATAACAATCAATTGCAGCAGCATCTTTGTTCTGTTTTTCAGCTGTCTATTAAAGAGTCCTTGGCAGAAAATGACCATGACAAGCTGCATAGCACAACTCCCTCACAGCACCTCTGTTTGAAACATCAGCACAGGATATCAGCACAGAAGCAAACTTATATCATTTTGGTGGTATATTTTGACATGGGGGAGGGGCCTTGGGACTTGCTGGTAGTGTTAATAATTCTGCAAAATGGAGGAAGGTTGACTACTTCCTCAAAGGTAGGCATTCAGCAGTAAAAGGTGCCATTACTGTCAATACAATCCACTTAGGAATTAATGTTGTGATGAGGGTAATTGCATTTCTAACTCACACCCACAGACATCACAATCCTTTCCAACATGTTAGAGTTATTTACCAAGTACACAGACTAAAGACTGAAAGAAATAGTCTCAGCAGATGATTTTCAGCTTAAACAGGTACTAGGTTTTGCTAGTGTTAATTTCTTAGTTTGCTGTACGACTAATCAGCTCTCAAATCTATTTCTGACTAAGTAATGGGTGTTCTTGTACCACTGTCAACTGACTGCTATGCAAACCAAGGTACATAAGCTTTCAGCAATTCACGTTGTCTTGAGTTTGACTAAGTCAGATTTGTAAATATCAGTATTAAAAAAACAGAAAACACACCTAACATTCTCTAGTGGAATGAGTAACATGGGAACATAGGAATCTGAATTTAATTCTATGCTTTACAGAAGGCTCACTAAATATTTTCAATTATCACATGTTTTTTCTGCACCTAATTTTCTTACCTACAAAGCAGGAATGGTATCTAGTATCTACAACACAGCAATATTGTGTAATGGATACATTAAATTCCCTTGAAGTAAAGAGACAGGACTGCTAGCATTCAAGTAACTATTGCTGCTGCTGAAATAAAACTGTATTTTAAAAGAGTTTAATCCCCGAGGAGACTTTCCAGATGGATGACAGTACTTCACAGCGGGACAGGAGATTATATGACTTTCATTTCCTTGTTACCAAGTATTTTATTTCCTCATATTGAGCATTATTTCTTCATCTGCTTCAGTTCAAGTCTAACACTTTAACTATAGTGAAGTTGGCATGATTTTGCACTGAATGTAAAAGAAGGAAATGTATGGTGTTTTCAATTACTCCATCCAAAAGAATACACGTTAACTAACTACTAACTGTCTGATCACAAATTAGCTGTATTAACACCTATTCTCACAGAAGCACCCTCTGTGGCTTCTATTGTGTGTAAGGTTTGGCCAAACCAGAAATTGTACCTTCAAATCACAGCATAAACTAACATTTTTATAATTATCTGCTATATACAGAAAGCCCTTACCAATGTAGTTTTTTGACATTGCCACTTCTCTTATTTCAATGTGCACAGAACCTCTTGGAATTTGAATCACTTCCATATATCCTGTAAGACAAAGATAAATTTTATTTTCTGGTCTTTTACTTTCATCTATTTTAAGTAATGAAACTAACCATTAATTAATTATTTACAACTAAAACTTAGTATGAGATATGGGATTCAAATGTACGTGAATGTTTTCCTTCTTGTGATACGAAGGAAAACTCTTTAAACCTAAAACAAAAATTTTTAACTGATAGCAAGATCTTAAGTATTTGGGAATTCCTTTTTTGAAGGGCTAATAAAGTATTTTAACAGTGTATTTTAAGTAA
Source organism: Sitta carolinensis (assembly GCA_032173965.1). Taxonomy (NCBI): domain Eukaryota; kingdom Metazoa; phylum Chordata; class Aves; order Passeriformes; family Sittidae; genus Sitta; species Sitta carolinensis. Next base: position 24,604,994 of record CM063313.1, on the reverse strand, counting down.
TTAACATTTTAAATGTCTTTAGGCTCACAAGATAATTCAAGTGTTAGAGGACTTCAGTCAATCATTTAGTCCAACTTCCTGCTAGAATCAGGTGCAGCTAGACACCAGATTGAGTTACTCAGACTTTATCCTGCTGGGTCATGGAAAACTCCAAAGATGGAAACTGTACAATCTTTCTGGGAAATCTGATCCTCCACTCGACTGTCCTCCTTAGGAAATAGTTTTTTATTCCATTTTTTCACTCACCTTTCTTCTATCAGTTTATAGCTACTGTCTTGTCTCCCACCATGTACCTACCAGTGCAAAGAGCCTGGATCTGTTTTCTCCATGACCTCCTCATAATATTTGAGAGCTCATACCAAGTCCCCATGAACTAGGGGATTCTCCAGGCTGATCAAGCCCAGTTCTCTCAATCTCTCCTCACAGAGGGTCAAGTGTTCCAGACCCCTATAATCCCCCACTGGACAGAACTAATTCCTTTTCCTCAGTTATGGAGTCCAAAATCTGGTAACACTAAGAATACAAGATTAATATTTTTGAGCTAAGTTTTAAAATAATAGCCTATATATATTTCCTGAATTCTTAATATGATGAACTTCTCAAATTTTTTAGTATTCTCGCTATTCTAAAATTTCATGCATGACTATCAGAGTCTAACACACAGAGTAAAATAATACACAACATGAATCTTAATATAACACCATAACTAAATAATAACAAAAAAACTTCGCCAATAGAATTAAGCATTCAGTAATTAAACCTGTTATATTTGGGAGAAATCCAAACTAATACATAAAAAAAAAAGAAACAATAGGCAAACATAGCTAAAGTGAATGGCCAGCAGCAATGCCATGCTGGGATTGAAGGCAGCACTGGAATTTGCTAAAGAGTCATCTGAAAGCATTGTGCAACAGAATGGATATACATGTACATACCTCCTCTGGGCAATGAGTCATTGAAGAAACCTTCAATGGCTTCACATGTACTCCCATCCCCTCCACAAATACGGCATCTATCTTCCTTAGCATCAGACCCCAAAATATTATCACAACCTACATGCTGAGAACAGATAAGAACAAATATTTTAACAGGATGATGGCTGTGCAAAGTTTCTTTGAAGTGTTTCTCTCAAGTTTGAGAAATGCAGATCTTATTTTTATCTACTCGGTTGTTGATAACCAGTACTTCAAGTGGGTTTTCACTTGACAGTGAAAGGAGATAAAAAAGGAAAAGAATTTGCATTTTGTGTTTTTATCAAATCTGGATTAATAATAACCTTGCATTTCTACTGTGACGTCTAGGAAGGGATTTCACAGTGTTTTACATATAATTATTATATTTATCAATAAATGATTACTGATGTTGTTATTTGATATTACAATAGCTTCATGTCATCTATGTTGTTTTTTTTTAAGATTAACAATTGCTTTGTGATCCCTTAAACATTTAGACGGCATAAGTAGTATTCTTAAGGCATCACAGTTTCATAGACCAGATTTCCACAAGCTGCAGGGAAAACTTGCAATTTTTATAAGTATGAATGTAGAGTGTACATGACTTCACGGTAAGAATAAATGCAGAATTAAACATAGTGAAAAGCTGAATTGCATGCTGTATTAGAAGAAAAAAAATTAAAACAAAGACAGAACCTTTGGGAAAAGAAAAAATATTAGGATGAAACAAGTAGGTTGCAAACAGAATAAAAACTGAAGCTTGCCAATATTTTTCCAGGACTCATACAAAGAAGAAGGTAGCTATATAACTGTCTAGCTGTCTTTGTTTTCTGTCCAGCACTATTATTTGCCATCTTGCAATTAGCTAATACACACATCGTAAGGAAAGTTAAAATACTTCCAATAACTGACAAAATATTATTAACTACTTACATTTCAACTTACTGATTCACTAAGATGACAGACACCCAACTTTCTTCACAGTTCATTCTCAACTTGAGATTCTTTTCATTAGTTTACTAAAACATGGCAAAAGCTTTTGATCTCAATATGTCATTCAATAAACATACATCTTCATCCCTCCATTTAGCAAAGCACTTCAGCAGTAAGTTAAGTTTTAGTTATATCAGAGGTTTTGTTGAAATCAAATAATTTTTAGAGACAAGGGTACTTTTCAAATATCTAGACCTAAGTACATAATTAAATGCTTTGCTAAACTGAGGAAGCAGTGGAATGTTAATAACCAAGAAATTCTTGTACTGCAGTTCTTTAGGAATCTTACAAGATAATCAGATTGTTAGTAAATGGCAAATACTTACATTGTTATACTTTTTTTCCTAGAACTACAGGTCAATTGTGATGATTTTTTGTTTCAATTACATTAACAGCATGATTTTTGCAACACGATGAACGAGTTAAATAGATTAGTATGTTCACATTTAGTGGTTTTTAGCCATAGTGATGTTCTAACTGAAATAATGGAACAGGCCTTGGAAGACTGCAAGGAACCTGTTCATCTCCTGTCGCCATTTCCATCAACTCTTCAACACAAACCATAAAGCAAGAGAGAAGATAAAATGGCAGATTCTACTTCTGTGAGAAGTTACTGAAATTCAAATTATTTGTCTATTTTATGCAATACCTTTTTTAACTTTCTGTCTCTCTTACACTTTTATTAACAACTTGACCTGTCAACAGTCCCTTTTCATGTAATATACAAGTACCGTAACTAAATACAGGTGACAGCAGACACAACAAAGTAATCCATAAGTACTTTATAAAACATTTGTAACCTTGCATTCTCCATTGATACAGATATCCAGTGAATCAGCATTGCACTGAGTCCCATCTATTACTGCAGGAGCACGTTCAGTGTAAAAATTATACCCTTCAGCCAAGCAGTTTAATGCACATGGTTTAACCCCACCTGGACACCAAAATCAAATGAAAGGAAAAAAAAAATTAACAGAAACCTTAAGAAGTTAAGGTTCAGTTAAAAATGCTATGCATAGACAGATTTGCAATTTATAATCTTATCTCATACCTGACATATAAAAGGTATACACTTTAACTTCCCCTTAATGATTTCTCTACTTGACTCTTCTCTTTTGCAAAAAAAATTATTTCACACAATTAGACATGACAAGGTTGGCTGTGTCCATAAAGATGCCATTATGCTAGTACAATCCTAATGGTTATTGAAAATTTTAAAACAAGGAAACCACTTCACTATTTGAAAAGCAACAATAGCAACAGAATGTAGTGCTAGAAGTATATCAAAACCAAGATCAGAAAATTTAAATTGAGAATTCAGTCCTGTTGAATTACACTACATTTCACACCGCGTGATCATGATGACCTTTATTAGGTTTTTAATCTAAAAACATGTTTGTAAAACCATTTTAGGCTGTTAAGCTAAAAATCATTGGTAAATAATTTTATTCAAGTCAATAAAGCATAAAACCCACAACTTATACCCTCCAGCTTTAGAATAGGAAAAAATTATTAAATTATGATATTATAAATAATGCAATTATTGAATTCAATTAAGACTTTAGAGACTCCTAAAAATGCTTTTACTTCTTTCTCATTTTCCTAATATGTTCCTGACTTCAGGAACAGTAAACTTATTGTGAGATTACTTAATACTAAACTCATCACTGTAGCATAAGAGGCACTTGCAGATCCTCTATGGAATATCTAATTCTAGTACAGATGGAGGACACCTCCATATTTTCAAAGTGGAGTCTCTACAATGATGTTGACTCCCCTTCACACCAAAACGAAATCTACTAGAATAAAGAATTTTTTTCTCTTCAGAAACACTTGCAGCAACTGACAAAAGTACAAGCTTAAAAATCTTAGCTCATGCCATTTTAGTCAAAACATTATATTTACAAACAATACAACAATTCTGTACAACATTTATGTAATTTCAAAATCTTCACGTATGATAATGTTTTTGCAATGCTAACCATTACCTCCAGTGTAGGGTTTCCAGTTATAATACTTTCCTCGGAAAGGCATATTGTCAAAATCTGTACATTGCTTCTCTCTAAAATCACGAGCCCCTGAAGGACATAGCTAAAAAATGACACAAAAGAGTTAATTTATTCCAAATATAAACATGAAATGAAATGCTTATATGCTTATACTGCAAACACAATTATGCCAGTGATTAGAAGGTCTTGTCCTGCGGCTCTGACTATGAAATTTGCTTTATTACTTTATAGCTGAAGTGTCTATTTGCAATCTTAGGCTGGCATGAAATAGCTGAAGTAATTAAAAGAAAGGTAAGTGTTATGTAACACTTTCCATAAAACTGGAAAATCAGAATCCTGTCAAACTATGCATCATAATCAATCCAACAGCTACCTTCTTATAAACACATCAAAAACAGCTAGAAAAAAGTTTTGTCAGAGCTGTGGGTTCAATAATACCATACAAAGCAGCTGTACTGAGACATGTTATTAAGACATCAAGAAAAACCCCACATTTTCTAGGGAACTATATCAATCCTGCTTACATGCAGCCTTGATAAAAGTATTTTTTTAAGGCTGACAAAGATAACAGATAGCGTGTCTGGCTCTGATTACCAGCCTCCATGTGTCAAGAAATAAAAATTTTCATGTAACTTTTCACTGCTTTGCATTACAATTACAAAACCATGAAGTAACTTTTTACTTGGAATGAAGGTAAATTTAAGTAAAATTAATCTTGGAAAGACTTACAGGAGAAATAGAATTCTTTGCTATTTATAACATTTTACACCATCAGATTCAAAGTAATCTTGAATATACCATCATCTCATTAAACACTGTTATCAATGTTTAAGTACCTGCTGAAATTGAAAGTCTCATCAAAAGTATTTAAAACACAGATAAAATTCTGTTTAGAGTGAAAGAGAAAAGGGTTTTTTTTTGCAGACATCAGAGGTGTTTATAAATATTACTAGTTTATGAGCAAGAGAAGAGTCCATTTTATGGCATTTTACTTGTCTTCCTGTGTACCTAAGCCAGTTAGCACTTCCCAGGAGTCTGAAATGCATTCAAGTGAAATGGACTCCATTAACATGGATGCCAAAAATTTATCACACAATACAAATATAAACATAACAATTATGATTCTCATTATCCATTATTAAAGATATCATAATAGCCAGCATATTGCCATATGAATCAGGACCTTGAATTATTTTTCCTGCTTTTCTGAAGTAATATCAATTAAAACAGTGGACATTTACATTTTTAATTGAATTTTCTCTATTACTTTATTACCTCCTTCTAATTAAAAATACATTTTTAAATACAACACATTAACTGGTAAGAACACAGTAGTGCAGCTACTTTTATTCAAGAATCCTTCAGATGCTAACAATAAGAATTCAAAATAATTACATAATTTTTAAAAAACATTAATTTTAGGATGTTTTTAATAGTAACCCAAACTAAGTTTGCCTCTTTGCATCACATTCTCCAAGCAGTGGAAGGATCAGTCTTGACATCCCTCAAAGTTAGAGCCTGAATCTCTCCGATACTGGTCACTTCACACTTCTTCAGTCCCATTTGCTCATCTCCTAATCTACACAACTGGTATTTTAATTGCACTGAATTCTCCTTACAAGTTAAATAAATCACCTTCATAATGAAACACTTTATCTAAATAGTTATACTAGGACAAAATAATAAAATTTGAAGATGAGTAAAGAAGGTCCAAGATTTTCTGTCTTATACTGTAAAAAATATTCTCACTATCTGGTCTTTGAGGTGTAGTCTTGCTGCCTAATTTTCCTCTTTTTTTAGTATTGCACCAATATTTGACAGGAGGTAAAACTAAAGGCTACTGTCTCAAAATATGCATTCAAAACTATGCTTGGAAAACCTGGTAAGCTGATGTTGGGTGGACATTGCTTGTCTGGATTTCTCCAAGGCTCTCAGAATTGCTTCCCACAGCAATTCTGCTCCTGGAGTGGCTAGGCCTAGGCAAGAGGTCCGTAGGGTGGGTGGGGACCAGGGCAGCAGTCAATCACTTCTCTTCAAACCAACAACCTGGCACTAGGGGTGATCCCAGGGATTGATACTGGGCCCAGCACCATTTATTTTCCAGTGATGTAGAAGATGGGATCAAGTGTATCCTAGTGAAATTTTGCAATAGTAGAAAACTGTGTGAGGAAGTGGACACTTGGGAATGGAGAGCCACCCTGCAGAAAGACCTGGAATAGTGGGCTAATGAGAACATTGTGAAGTTCTTTGAGGGCAAGTGTAAAGTTTATCATCTGGGAAAGCATAGTCCAGGAGTGCAGCACAGACTGGGGTCTCCTCAGCTTGGGAGCACCTCTGTGAGAAGGGGCCCGGTGCTCCTGAGGACTCAGTCCCACCTGAGTGACCAGTGTGCTCCTGCAGCACAGAGAGGGAGCAGATCCAGGAGAGCTCCACAAGGGCTCCACCTGCTGAGATGAAGTCCTTACCCCACCCCACCCAGCGTTTGCCAGGCCACCCCTGGGATGCTGTGATCAGTTTTGGCCCCTGGTGCACAACACAGATGGGGACAGGCTGGAGAGGGTCCAGAGGAGAGCCACAAAGGCAATCAGGGCTGGGAAGCCTGGCACTGAGGAATGGCTGAGGGAAACCAGGTTTGTCCAGCCTTGAGAAAGGAAGGCTTGGGGGAGGCCATGTTGCAGTATTGGAAGGGTGGCTACAGAGAAAATGGGAGATTCTCTCTTTTACAAGGAGTCACATAGAAGAGATGTAACATGTACTGGGAATTGCTGGTCGGATTCTGATTGAATAGAGAAGAGAAACATTTCCTAATAAGAACTGGCCATTGGAATTATTTCCTCAGAACAGTGGTAATTTTCCAACAAGAAGATACTTTCAAGATTTGGCTGAACAGGGTGCTGGACCATCTTATCCAGACCACGTTTTCGCAGAGAAATGTTGGATCAGATAGTCCTTGAGGTCCCTTCCAACCTATGACTCTACAAAAATCCTAGGCGCAGAAATGCAAAAAGATTACTACAAGGTAAGCCACAAAATGCATTTACAAAACGTCATCTCTTTGACACTATCTCCTTGTGTACATGTTCTTTTTCTAATGTGCAATAACTGCTTTTCTTTATTGGTTAAGATATTTCACTATTTCTTTATTGGTTAAGATATTTCACTTTTTTCATGCAATTATAATACTTGGATAACTCTTGCCAAGATGAAGACTGCTTGTGTCTCCAAATGCTCTTTTATGATACTGCAAATCATGAGGTAGGAATCCAGCAAGCTATGAGAACTTAAAATCAGGTCTGAAGAAAGTCCTGAGAAGAAGATGTTTTGAGCTTAAAATGTGTTATGAATTATTGAAGCAACACTGACACAACACATATTCATCTTGGAGTTTGGGGTCAGGCAGATTTCAGAAACTGAACTTATTGTTTCCTATTAACAAAGTCTATACAACTCCAGAGAAGATAAGAAACAAGACCAGAAGAGTGACAGTTCAAACACAGGTACTATTACAAAATGTGGCTTCTCAGATGTATTAATTTCAGGAAAAAAAAATGCTCGAAAATATTAAAATTATGAAAGCAACAAACAATATCTGTGAATGTATGCATAATGAAAAGAACAACTCCCCCCCCAAAAAAATTCTCATTCTGTTGAGAGAAAGGACTGAAAAATAATAAACTTTTAAAAGTATGTATACAGACATATGTGCATAAAACATTTCCAGACCTTGTAAGCAAACCATGTTTTTCATCATATATATAAAAAAGTACACTTTTACAATTTTAGATGTATGTCAAATTAAGATTCACGTGCTTATAAATATTTTAAATCAAGTTAATAGTTATTTTAGTTACTATAACTGAGAAATTATGTTTCTTGTGATTCTATTAGAATTTATTTTTTTTTTAATTAAAAACACTTTGGTTGGAAAAATACATATTTTTTTGTTAGAGAATAATGTGATTGGTGGTAAAAAACAATTTTCTGATGAGTGTGTTCTTTCTACCATCCTTTTGTTTCCAGAAGTTATTAGCTAATGTTATTTTCTGCTGACCTCAATGTTTCCATTAGCAGATGCCTTTTGGATTAAGAAGTCATATATGGCTTTGGAAGTGCCTGACGAGAAATAAGTCTAGTAGGAGTGTGTGCACTGTTTCCAGGGGATTAAAATGGTAAAAAAAAAAAGACAGGAGAACTAACTCATGTCTGCAAGAAAACTGAAGTAAAAATAAGGGGTTTTGGAACACTAGGCACTTTAGGCAGGGCTATGTTGAAAGTTACAGATGGGCAATAAATGGTGACACTGCAAAAGAAACTTCAACAGAAAAAATGTACAAACAGCACATTATTCATAAAAACAATAACTGCTTTGCATGCTCTTAACACATTAATCAAGCTATCATTCCATTAAAACTGTCAAGCACTAAGGACTAACTTGAATCTCGAAACACAAACTATCAGTGCCTCTGATTCTTATTGAAGTAGGATCCTAACTATTGCTATGCAATAAATGGACTAGAATTATCAAAACCATTAAGACTGTAAATTTAGACTTCTGTAAGTACCAAGATGTGCAAACACTGGAAAACCATACCAAAAAACATGCTAAAAAAATGGAACACAAACTGTAAGAACAGCATTTCCAAACTGCCTGGCTTGAGTTTGCAATCAGTTGTTTTCCAGACCAAGGCAATGAAGGGCAAAGTTCCCTTTCCAATACCTCGTCAAAATTACTGATTGAAATATGAGGATAGCTAGGAAACCAGTATTTCAGAATAGAGTGCTGTAATTTTTAAATATTTCAATATATTGTTGCAGTGCTTTGAATGTATGCAAATTACTACACTTGTGTATGAACCAAGTGGTGTAAGCTGAAGAGTAATCTCCTAAACAGCGTTTTTAAGAAAGTTTTGGGCATAATGAATCAACTTGGATTAAATGAACATTGTCACTACCATAAGAAAAGTTTAAAATTGCTGAAACGAATGAACAGAATCCAATCACTAAGGTGACAAATGAAGTTCAAAATTAGAGTTATCCCTGATATGCCTCAGCTAGTGCAGTGGTGTGTTCACCATGCTTCAGGGTGTGTGCTACTGCAACCCCAGTGGTTGTAAACACAGAGATGGTCTGGTGTAAAGAAAACTAAGAAAAGACATGATAGTAATCTGCAAACATAGGAAAGGTTCTAATATAGGGAATAATCTTCTTACTGGGGAAAGAGTAAGTAGGGATCTTAAAGGATTGAAAAATATAATAATATTTTATGAAAATTATATTAACTGTAAGGATATTGAAAAATCCTAATGTTATTTCCTGGACTAGAGGAATTTCAGAACAGGTCAAGTGTCAAACTATCAGTTAAGAATGGTTTATTGAGAATGATTTTGTCTTTGTGCCAGGGAATAGCCTAATTTGCCTTCTAAGAGACCTTCTGTATGTTTCTCCTCTGACTGTAAACTTCCTCTCTGTAATAAATAAATAAATAAAGAATAGGGGAAGCAAAAACAACTATTAAGTTTTAAGAATAAAACTGTCTGAAAAGTGACAATTAGAAATTTAATACAATGAAAATAAAAAAAATCAAAGCAATATTTCCATGGTATATCTAGGAAGCAATTGCATCATTGTTAATAATAAAAAAGCATTAAAAATTGTATATTTGTGAAGGAACAGGATTACATACTATGTAAACATTTTTACATCCTAATTACTGTGGCAGATTGGAGACAAATACAACATTTAAAATAATAACGCCTGGACAAATACTTCACAAGAGTCTTCAGAGTTAAAGGAGGAGTGCTGCTGTGCTGCTGTGCTGCTGTGCGGCTGTGAGTGTTTTTTAACAAATCAGGCTGCGTACAAACTGAAAGAGTGCTAATATAAAAAGATCATTATTTGAAAAGGATTAATAGAATAGTTTAGATTACAATTTGCCTCATATCAATCCTAAAGAAAAAAAAAAAGTTGGCAGATACTTGACTGATACAGTTTTAAAATAAAGATAAATAATAATACAAATCAGTATTCTTGTGTCAGTTTAGTATCAACTAAAACATTACAATTCCTGGTTAAATTAAAAGAATAATGAAACGTGCTCAGATTTTGTTAAGTCACTTAGCTTAGTAGTAGACAACATTGTGGAAGATGTTGTAATAGCTCAATAAAGCATATATAAAATTTACAAAATATTAACTGACAGATTTCAGTAGGCAGTCACCATGCAGTCGCCAAATTGGGAAGAAGATATTCTATCAGCTGTAAGAATTAGAAAGACACCTGATGTAACTCACTATTTTCATTTGTGAATTTCAACTATGAAAACATTTCTTACTTATGAAATACTCCTCTTACAAAAAAACTGAGTGACAATAAAGAGAAAAGTAAATTAATTGCAGAGTATCATCTGATAAACCAGATCCATTCAAATTAAAATTATACCAAGACAGACAAATCCAAAGATACACATCTATAGAAAAAAAATAACACGGTCAAGGTTCCAGAATGTTGCACTGGATTTGGAAGGCTGGACAACTCAAAAAGTTTTACAAGTCCCACTGGACCAGCATCTAAACTCCAGTTTTTCTTACTACACAGTGGCCACTTACTGGCTGTGTGAACAGGGCAGTTGTGATCAACAGTAAGAAAATAATTTTTAATTCAGAAATTTTTAATACTGCCTAATAATCAGAATAATCTCCACAGAGAAATTTGCAGGGACAAAAATTACAATAGTTAATAATGATCATAAATGCTTCTTCTTTCGAAGAATCAGTATATAAACTATTCTATTTTCCTAAATATATTGAAAAATAAAGAGGTGAAACAATATCTTTAGGTATAGATTATCTCAGCATTACAAACTTCCTTGGTTTAAGACAAAAAAAAAATATTAATTAAAAGCTAAAATAGTAGGAAAAGTTTTTTACTGACCTGTAATTTGACTTGGAAACCTAATAGTGAAATTTTTTATTGATGTGTGTTTTTTCCTGATTTGAATTTTAAGTTACTTGAATTTGTAATTTGACATTATACCTTTATTCCTGTCAAATGGTCTCAGCTCTACAATGGAACTGGAGGACCAATCTGGTAATACAGTAACTAGCAAACACCTGGTGGCAAAACAGCAGGTTTCAAATACATTTGCCCAGAGTGTGTAAGTGGATTGTGTAACACATTAGTGCTCAATGTTATAAAGGTATAAGTGTAAGAGGGCTTAAAAGTGGCTTCATGGAGGATACTTTAACTGGTGGCAGTTGATGTGGTACAGATACAACATTCCAGCAATCTTTAGACACACAGCTTTTGGAAACTCACAAGGCAAACCAATAGAGAAGTCATCCCTTGACTGTCAAAAGTGTATAATTTACTCCCTAAAATCCTGTTATAGGACACTGCTGGAAGATAAGACAGCAGGCTAGACACATTTTGGCTCTGACGCGGAATGATCCTTGTTCACATTTACCTTGGAAGCTCAAGTTGAACTTACTCCAGGCCTTAAGGCAAAGGCAGTAGCTAGACACCACAAAAAGATAGGATCCTAAAATTGACCAGAACAAACATGGTGCCTGCAATATAAATGTACCTTATGGGGCTCTTTGCCAATTAAACACAGAATCCATACACTTTCTAAACTGGAGGAAAAATGCATCCATTGCTGCAAAAATGTAAACCAGTCAAGTTGATCACAGTGGAACAAAAATTACTTACATCAGTATTACAGGAGCGATAACGCTTCCTTTCTCCAAGACAATATTTGCCTCCACCTGAAGGCCTGGAAAAATACGTTTGTATGTTAGGACAGGCACTAGAACAAACACAACTGCATGAGGTATATTAATGCATTCTTAATATTCATACAAGCCCAAGAGATACATATTACATAAAAAAATATAAAAATATCTTCAAGTTTAAAGATGAGATTTTGGTATGAATTGTATCTTTTGACTTGCATTGGAGCAGACACAAAATATTATTGGGTACTTGAAAAATCATCACTCATAATATTAATTCAGTTTGCATAAATTTCAAACAGTATAGTTTAATTGCATTTTGAACATAATAAAAAGACCCTGCTGGTTATAATTATTTGCTTGTTTTACAAAATTAAAATAAGAAATATGTAAACAACATATGTGATACCTTTTTTTAAATCATCTCATTTTAATTGAAAACCAACAAAGACTGGTTTAATTCTCAAAACCAGCAAAACCTGTATATTGTAGTTCAGAAATTTTACTCTGATTTGAATTAATTGGTATTAAATCTGAGGAAACTCCACAGTAAGTAGATTTCTATTAGTGTAGATAATTGGCTGTTAAATTCCCAAACTGCTCAAGAACACTATCTTTCATACAGGTCAAATAATGAACTAACTTTGACTTATATAGAAGATTCATCAGACATCAGCTCTCTGGCTTGCAACTTGGAAGCAGAAAAAAAACGTACTTTGTGAGGCCTTCATAATAAAAAAATAAAATATTTACAATTAAAAATTTACTAAAAAAGTAAAATCAATACTATTTCTCACAGTACAGGATTTAATCAGGAAATGTTATCCTTAATCAACAGGGATTTTTTCCCTAACACAGACACACCCTCTCCTAAATGCATTTCCTTGTTAAGCATTTAAAATTCAATAATCAACAGGGTTTTTTTCCCTAATACAGACACACCCTCTTCTAAATGCATTTCCTTGCATTACATTTAAAATGTAATGATTTTCATTATACATCATAACAAAATACATCATAACAGAAATTGAAATTCATCATAACAGAAACAGAAATTCAAATACGTCATAACGGAAATTGAAAAAAGTCCTAGGATATTATTCATGCCTCAAAAAAACATTTCACTAGGCTTTTAAAATACTGTTTGAAAAAAAAAAAATTCTATTATTCTCTCACTAACACAGTCTGACGTTATTGACACAGACAGATAATTTCTGCTTTTGTATCCATTGAGTAAGTAGTGATATTGGCCAGATTAGGTAGTTATTGCTAATAATAGGGGACAAACAGACCACCTTAAGTAGCGGTGATATGCCAGTTTGGTATCCGTCTTGCAGAGTGCAGTGGAAAGCTGGTGGACAACATGGCTTGGAAAACACAGATAAACAAATAACCTAAGTGAACAGAGAGCAGAAGACAAGGAAAGGAGTGACAAATGACACAGAAAGAATTTTCATGAAAGAAACACAAATGTCTTTCAGAAAAGGTGGTCTTAAAAACCAGCAGTGGTGATGGAGATAGTGATTATGAGAAACAGCAAGAAGAGAGCATGGAGTAATAAAACTATCCTGCAAAGATCTATAGCTGTGGCGAAGTAACCAAAACACATAAAAGTCAAAACAGAAAAGAGTAGTGATTCATTCAGCAAAGAACAGCAAAAGAAATAAGCACTCCTCATTTGAGAAGAGCTAGTGACAGAGACAGGAGCACTTACCTGATAGAGCTTCTCTTTAACTGTGCTCAGGACATTGGAAAACAGACAGATTGTAAGACAAGTACAGATATATATACACAACAGATCAAGCTGTAGTGGAGAAGCTGGCCCCTCTTCAGAGAGGGCAAACAGACCAACAAAGAGTAGTGGCAGGTGAAAAAGATGCTGAATTGTTTTAAGAGTTAATAGAAAGTCACAACTGAAGTGTTGGACAAGGCAGCACATACATACATTGTATGCAATATAATATTGCTACCTATGGTTTGTATATAATCTGTTATATTGAAAACCTTGGAAATACTGTGTTGGGTTTGAGGTTTATTTTTTTTAATAAGAAACTGGCAATTCTTATTTTATATCTTAATCAAGCATTAAAGGAAATCTGCCCTGAGAAAGAAACATCTCTAAGGCATAACTTAAATATATTTTGATGAGCAACAAGTTGCATAAAGAAAACCATTCTGGTTACTGCTAAATATAAATCCAGCTATCTTTACAGTACATAAGATACATTAAAAATGTTAAAAGTATGTCCAGTGAACTCCTGTTCAAGCATTTCTGTCTGCTATTTTGAAGACAAATGTTGGCAAACTAGCAAAACATTTTTACAGATAACAAGTGAAACCACAGTTTTCAATAATTTCCAAATGTGTCTTTTTATTGGCTCTGGCTTACTTTAGCTACTTACGCTGGACTGTCACAGTGTCTTATAGATGAGGAGACTCCTCCTCCGCAGGTCCTGCTGCACTCTCCCCATATTGACCATGGACCCCAACCCCCATCTATGCTCTGGGGCCAAGTGCCAAAAGATACGCATTCTCCCTGATAACACCACTGAAAGATTTCACAAAAGAAACACAAAATTAGCTTGGAGGCTGACAGAGTTATCAGGACAGAAAACTATAAGGGTCAGACAATTACCAATTATAGGCATTAGCATTCCCTGTATAGATAACCAGACTAGTATTTTACTTTTTATAGCCATGTTTAGATATTGGTGAGGGTGTGTGTGATTTGTTAAACATCTCCACTCAATCCTGAATTTTAGGCCCCTAACACACACCAGAAGTATTTTTTATTTAATCAGCCTCCTTAATGTTTCACAATTAAGGAACTACAAGTTGCTTACATTCTCTTAAACACTAAGATTAATTTCCAAGCCAAATTTGGTAAAGGACCCTCCACTGAAGATTCATGTACAGGCTTCATTACAGAAAATTAAAAACTCCCCTGATAGTATTTTCTAGAAAGTATTTATTTTTATTTAAAAAATCTGGATGGCATTACAATGAAGGAAGAATTTGTCGCAGTATTTCATTCATTAACACTACAGACATAATAAAAGTAATGCCGAAGCTTTAAACATGGTAAAGAAAATAGTTTTATAATAGAGACTAGACACTTGTTCAGGGCAAAATGGGCACATGTACTTCATTCAAGCAAACACTTAAAATTTGCAAAATCAGAAATACAAAATTACAGACAATTTGCCCAAATTATTAACTGTTAAAACAAGCTTATAATTTAGTCCATCAGAGACCGTTTCTAAACCATTCAGAAATAATCCTGGAGCCCATATTTTGATCACATTCTGGTGTGAACTGTATCACTGAGAATTTGAAGTAGCTCAATTAGATACCCTTTCCTACTACTGCAGGCTTAGGGGGCAGAGCAGAGTCTCAGGTCTATCATGACCTGAATCTATATATTTTCCTTCCAAAAGCTGAGGAAGAGCTGTTTTTTAAACTCCCCTGAATGTCTGTAGTATTGACCCTTTCAAAAGAGAAATACAGACAACTTCTGTGTCCAAAACCAGCCATATGAATTTGACACACTAAGACATGCAAGAAGACATGGACTGACAGACATATATCCCTGTCCATCTGTAAAGCACTACTGGAAGAGTCAGACTTCAGAGTAATATGTACAGCAAAGTCAAGCTTTCTTTCCTCTTCTTGGAGTTCGAAATTTACAGACTCAGTCAGGACTTCATCAGAGGACTATACCCTTCACAGGGAGCTTTTCTTAAATCTAGACTAGTATTGAATGTCTGCATAACACAATTCATGCCATATAGTGAGTGAACTCACGTTTTTAGCTAGTATAGATAGATTCAAATAGCACAGTGTTTTGCAATGCCTCTAATGACACAATAAGGATGGAGAATAAAATATTTATGTGAGCTGGAGGAGTAACTAAAATCATGTTTTTCTTCTCTCTACAGTGATAAATTGATAGAAATTTTATTGGCTAAATTCCAAAATCTCCTTGTCACCATCTATTAGAGATGGCAAATAAGTATATGAACATATATTTAATGCTAAGTCAAAAGCTAAAAATGAATATGCTTCTAAGGGTAAAAATGTAAGCAACTAATTTAATTTAAATTATGTTACACACATTACAAACATATCAAGATCCAAACTGAGAAATGCAAGATAATTAGATTTAAACTCATAAAAATATCAGAAATATAAAACTGAATATGTAAACCATCCTAATTCCATACTGTAGAACTATAGAGACAATAGACAGGTGCAATTTACCTGCTTTATTATTCCAAAGCTGTGTAAAATCCCTATAGTTTGTAATTTCCACTGTCATGCAAACATTGTGTTCCACATTCCCACACTGCCCTGTAAAACCTCTCTAAATGCTGGGTTTTCTCTTCCACTGAACTTAAATCCGAGGATTTAATGTTCACTTCTACGGCTCTTCTTAATTTTCTAGTAAAAATCTATCTTTCACTAGAAGCCAGTTATGCATTGAATCTCTGTCACAGTAATTAAAAATGGCAAAAATCTTCATTATTTCTAATGGGACTGCAGAAATGTGTTTCCTCCACAAATGACAGCAACATCATCTGCTATAATGAGGTTAGGACTATCAGGTAATCACCATATGAAGAAAGAAGAGGTGACACAGCTCTTAAAACAGCTGTTTTAAAAGAACAGTTCTTCATGGAAGGTTTAGATCTGAAATATTACTTCTTCTCCAACATTGAAAGAACAAACTTCCATTATTTCAGCAGAAAAATGACAGTGATGGGTTCAAATATACATAAAATATGCAAATCCTCTGTGAATAAAAGCACTCTGAAATTTTTCTTACAGAAATGACTAATGAAAATAAAATATGATTCCCTTGGCATATTTGAGATAACTTTTATGAGTATTAGCTGCTTTACAAAATTAACATGTATAACAGTATGATTTTAGAAAAATCACACAACAAGTAGTCTAACATTGAGAAAAATTGACTTCCCATTTCGTATGAGGAAGAAAAATATTAGTGCAAATTTAAATTTTAATTACTAATTTTCAGTCATTGATTCTACAGTTATTTTTCAAGAAAGTCTAATGTTCAATAACAACCTATATTTATCTTATGTTGATGCCCAATGACAAGTTAGATCAACCCACAATGTAAACTACTATTTCAGCACTGTGTTTTCATTTTCTGCATGTTTGCCCCTCTTTTACATCCCTAGCATGGATGTAATCCATGATCGACAGAAAGGGTAACCTTTTTTACTACTTTCAATTAAAACACAACAGTTGATATCACTTTTCTCATGTTGTTTTATATGCACAATTTCTTAATCTGTGTACTTTTGAAAATCTATCAGTTAATTTACCTTCACAAACACATTTCCAGGAGTACCAAAATGAAACTTCATGCATATTTAAAATTCTTATTACAAATTAGGAGAAGTGTACTTTTTTGAACCCAGCTGATATGTAAAACCCTTCACCAAACCATTAACATATTAAAGCTGCAAAACAGAACAGATGTAACAGTTCCATCAGCAGCAAGAAACCATTCTATTCTCTTTCCCAGTATACAGAAAACAGATGAATAACTCCTACGGAAAACACTCTAAGAATCTTCAGGTGTAAGCAGATATTTACCATGGAAAATTTCAACCCAAAGGGTTAAAAGCTTAACAGATTTATAAAAACAACTGAAAGAAGGTTTTATTATAGCAGGTTAGGCTGTTTTAATTGCAGAAATCCCTACTCATTCTGCCAATGTATATTAATACATATATTAATATATATGGCATCAAATTATGCTTTGGGTTTTTCATTACACTTAAATAAATATCTAAATATTATTAAATACTCTGAGATCTTTTTAGGCATTAAGAGCTGGAAATTTCATTTATTATATATTATAATATATAAAAAATATATATTTCATATATATATTTTATATATAATTATATATATAGAATCCATCAAAATAGGGCTTAACTTGGTTGGGGCCTTTAGGCATGACTGCAGTACAAATGTAGCAATAATAATAATAATAATAATAATAATAATAATAATAACAAGAATAACAACAACAAGGTGTTACAGCACATGACTTTTTGGGAAAGGAAATTACATATTTGCAAAGAGCTTACGATTCCTGGTTTATTGCTATCAGGAACAATTAATTCACAGGAAGCTTTGTGGATATGGTTCATAGATACAATTCTCTGCTGTCGACAGGTATCTGGTTAACAGGTTTATCTTTGTAAAATGGCATGGATTCTGTAATTTCCCTCTAAAATCTAACAATGGAACAAGATACTGGTGATTGGAAAAAGATGTTTGGTAGAGACCAAACTGATTAAAACCTCTTGACAAGGGAATGGATCAACAGTATCTAAAAGGATCTCAACTTGTAGTCTCATGGTTTAAAAAACATAAATTGAGGTAAATTGTTCTTTGTCATTGAAGAGGAAGATAGTTCCAAATTAAACCTAGACTGTTGATTTAAGCTCAGGGTTTCTAACATTTTCTATTACTCTAATATAAGGTAACATTTTTGGTACTATGTGAAGGTCCTTCTATTTTTATTGGCTAACTCTATTCACTCTCCTTTTTAAAATTAACGGTTCAATAAATTTATTTAACATGGTTTACCAATATTTTCGAACCCATCATGGAAAAGCCATCAGAATGATACCAGGTCATGAGCCCTGAATGAAGCCGTCAACAAACATTAATAAACTGTGACAGCTGCCCAAAAGCTTTCATTCTTGTTGTTTAAACATCAGATTGCAAGTCAAAATGCACTGTTATCTTTGTTGAAACCAGCACAGCTAGCATGACAAAAGTCAGAGTGAGAATAGATGTTCAGAAAAAAATCCAGTCTGGATCACTGAATCTCAAGAATAGATGCAGGCACCCTCAGACAGATATTGTAAATGGGTTACTATAACAAGCTCTCTTTACTTCGTACAAACCTGCATAAAAGATGTCATCTTGAAAAAAGGTATGTAGAATGTATTTATTCCTCCCCAGCACATATCTTTTAAATTAATTAATATATTTTTCTCTCCTCTTTAAGATCTGTATAGATTTTTTTGCCTTGTAACTGAGAAATTGTCTTCTAACATTCTTGTTTGAAACTACTGATATACAGAGATGGTTTTAAAATCAGAATTCTCATATTCAGACAGAAATTCTAGTGCTAAATGTATCTATTGCAATACTGACTTTATGTACTTTTCTGTTAAGTAAAAGAGTTTATCTCACTGTACATCAAACTCCATAAAGGAAACAGTTATGCAAGCATAACTGAATAGTGAAAGAATAATTCAAAGTCAAAATAGAAAGGTCACTGGGACATACAGGCTGTAACAGAACCCTTTTATAGAGTCATTATTTTTTCTATATACTTGTATGTTTTGGCTTAGATCTGAAAAAATAAAATTCTTTTCCCTTCTAACAAAATTACATAGTTCAGGCTCTAGATTTATGTTGAACATTTTCAAAGCCCATGGCATACCTAGAGCTGTAACAATCTTTAATGGAAGAGTGTTATAAAATCAAACAAAGATTAAACTAAAAGAGTTTTTACCAAAAAAATTTACTCAAAAAATATACAGAGGAAACAGAACATGTTTTGGGGTTGTTTTTTTGATCCAAGCTCTGGAGTTTTATAAAGGATAAATATTATATTAAATTACACATATAAAATAATAGTGAAAAAATTCTCCAAAAATAATTTTAATTATGATGCACATGTATTATTATAAACTAAGCTTTTGTTTGAATTGTTATAATTGCTGTGAAATACTTGAATTTTCTTTCTTCTTGTAGTCTTTGAACAATAAATTGCTTCTTCAAACAATGAATTGTTTATACTCACCCCCTTTTCAATGCTTCCTGTTTGGCAAAGAGTACCTTCTGCTGCTGGAATGCTGTTGGTAACACAGCGGTTACTCTTGCTGAGGCACCAGAGCTCTCTACACACTTCCTAGGAAAGAAGGCAGAAGCAAGTTGATCAGAATAAAAGCCTAAAATTTCTTCCAGTCCTCATACACACATGTATACACAAATTTGTTTTGAACAGAGACAATTAAGACATGGTCTGGAGAGACAAATCTACAGATGGCTGTGATGGCAGCAATTCTGAAGCCGCTATATTTTGACTAAGGATATTCTGCCAAAAAAAAACCCAAAAAACCCAACGTTCTGGAAGCATCAAATCTAGGCAGAAATGTGTTTTCCACACCTGCCATGCAAGTAATGTTTTATAATTCCTTCTTTTCTTCATTTGTGCTAAGACTGGGCTCAGTGTATTTTAGTGTTGTTCTAAAAGTAGTCTCCAGAGGAGCTGTAGGGTAGATTAGGGCTGTTATCTGCCGCAAAATTACCTGCCAAAAAGGATACCAATGGTCTTGAGATATGAAACAGCAACAATGACTTTTCTTTCCTTTATGTAAAAAGACAGTTTTTGAGCTCAGACTAGATGAATTGCTTTTCTGCAACACTTAAAAGCAGTGTATGTGTAGTTAGAACTATCTAACCTATGTACTAAAATGCTCCCTTTAGGCTTTTTAGATTTATAGCTACTCTTTCATAAATGATTTAGCCCACCTTATTTCTCTATGTTGTCAGTGATAAACTAACTGAGATTTTCAAATCATCTTTTTGTTCCTACCAAATATTCTCATTTGATTTTGCCCATTTATTAATTTAAATTAAGCCAGTTCTGCTGATACTGGAAATAAATTGCTAAAACTAGCAAAAGGTTGAAATTCATAATATGGGCATGATCCAAAATTGGGTGAACAGCAGAAATCTTCACAGTTGCATCAGTTGCCCTTGGATTCAGCTGTGTACATACAAAAGAATTTTACAGTAAGTTACTTACACAATAATCTTCATTAGTTTGGAATCTGTACAAGAGTTCACAACTTCCTTATATGTATTCTATATTTTCTAAAATTTTCTACAATTTGGAATAGAACAAGATCTTCAAAATGATCTTACAACAATCCTTACTCTTTCATTTTATTTAACTGCTGCTTGAAATAATACCCTACAAAAAATTCTCGTATAGATTCTATAGTGAAAATTGAAAGAAAAAGGAAAAGGAAAAGACAGTGTGAATGAATTATTGTCCACTCCCCTCCAGGTTCATTGTTTCTCTGAGGTAATGAATAAGTTTCTGGCACCTATACACCCTATATGATGTGTTCTACACACATCAACAGGAGCAACTGTTAGGTTTTACCCCAAGATTCATGCTTCTTGAACTGTACTGCATATAAAAATTGATTTATTTATACATTACTCTCTAGCAGCTGCAGCAACAGTTCAGCAGTAGAATCTTTTCTTGAAAAATGCGAAATTATTTATGAAGTTTAAAATCAGCAGGTGTCATTCTTGCAGGGATGTTAGTACAGTGTATTTAATGTCATGACTGGGAGAAGCACAGTATCTTTTCTATAATCCACAAAAAAAAGTAGACTATAGGAATAGTTTGAAATTATATGGAATGAAAACTGGTGATTCCTGGAGTTTCCATCCCATTTTTGACAATTAGGCCTAAGTTAGTTCATCCTATTTAGTGTCTGGATCTATGAAAACTTAAAATTATTAAGCCTGGTTTGGGAGATATACTGCCACTTGTAAAAGTCTACCAGTAGCCAATGCAAACTTTAAAAAAAAAAATTGTTTCAATAAAGAAATGCAAGCAGTATAAATATTTATATAACTTAAAACTTGGAACAAAATGTTTTTCTCGCTCAGCTGAAAAACTTTCAAATTAAGATACATGTAAATAAATATACTAATTAAAATAAAATAGAAAAGTAACAGAAGATACATCACAAAGCTTTTTGAAAAAAATAACTCAATTACAAATTTAACAGAAAAAAAAGGGGCTAAAATTCACCACTACATCAATTTCACATATAAATCAACCATCAGTCCAAACTTCAATACAGTACAGACGTTAAAGAGAAAACCTAAATGGGTTCTTTTCAGACACAGTATGAGGTCCTCCTGTCTTAATTCTTCCTTATTTACTTTAACCTTTAATTTACTTCCTTATTTTTTTGAACAAAATTGGTGTAATTTACTTGCTCATGTGTGGTTACACTGTCAAATTAAAAAGTGTCAGACTCTGATAATTCTACTTGTGACCTTCTACTTATTTTAGATCTGACCAAGTTCAAATGTCTAAGCTAACAGCTATTCTGACTTCATGGAGTTTGCTCCAATGTTCTGCAAAGCAAAACATTCGACTGCATTAAGAAACAAAAGATTTTGAACATTCCAATATGGACAAAAGCAGGAAAAATCAGGTCTGGAGAGCAGTCTGGAGTTCTAAAACATCTATGTTTCAGGATGATTTGAATCAGAATCTGTTTTTTTTGCTCCAGAGTTCATGTGCAGAATTTCATTTCTGATATGCCTACATAAGTACTCCTTCTATATATTATCATGTAAATGGAAACTATAATTGACATGTCTTTGCCATTTGTCTCTGTAAATGAGAGCATTTGACAACTTACTTTCAATAGGATTCCTTCTGTATATTCAGTCTTCTCTGGTGCATTAGACCCTTCTAATTCATTCTGATTCATTCTAATTCTGATCTAATTTCAGCCTGACATTTTAATTCAACAGTGTAAATTAATGAATACAGCACTCCAAAACTATTTTAGTCATTCATCTCTTTGAAGGAAGATTACAAGTAGGTAAATTTACCTCCCTGCTTCACAAAATGTAAAAAATATTTATTCCTAAATTGTTTTGAGAAACAGCATATCAAAACTAGATACTATTACTGACAAAGTCTGATAGTCCTTTTTCAGGCTTAATTCCAGCAGGAATTTACCTCAGTAAATCCCTAAAGATGAAATGATAGTAATGCAAAATTACTATGGGCTTTATCATACTATTAATATGTGAGCGGAAGCCTCTACTTAAATCAGAAAGGAATTATGTTTGAGACAGATATACAAAATCCTAAAATCAACAGATTATTTCCTCAAAGAAAAACTATTCAAAGCACCAAAGATTCGCAAAAATAACACAATGTATCAATTTGCACCTAATTTATATTACACCCAAGAAATGAAAGGGTTTTTGTAATACCTTTTAAATAGAGCCAAATTTAAGATATTGTTTCTTTTTCCCCACTGTACTGCATTTAAAAAACATAAAGATTCTGAAGTATACTCTCCATCACCCTGTACATGAAATGAAAAATAACATTAATAGTAATTTGAAAACAAAAAGGGTACCTAACAAGAAGCAAAAAATCCATCTGTGCTGTTATTTCATTAAATGAAAATGGAATTATACCAGGTGCTCCTATGGCTATGTCTTCTTTATTTTCAACTGATCTCAGGAAGTTAAACAATGAAGTTCTGACTAAGGTTCATAAAGCTTTCTCTTCTTAACTCAACTCCATGAACCCTATACCTACTACAACTTTAGTTATTGACTGGAGCTCTTTCCTTACTACCACCATTATCTGTAACACCTCTAACCAACAGTTTTTAATAAGTCAGCCTTAAAAACATATGAGAAAGTGCCCTGAAAAAGTCAGGCCCAAAATCACTAATAGAATGTATGCTGCTTTTTTTTCACACACTCACACACACAGCACACACACTCACCCACCCACACGCACCCACCAATAGGTGACCCTTTTAGGGTAGTCTTTTCTTCCATGGAAAAGGATGAAGCTAACATATATTTTGTCAACATTATATTTGTTTGAATAATTTAATGAAACTAAGAGAAAGAAGCATAATCTGAAAATTAATAAATGACTTAAAAACTGAAGCTGAGGCCTTTCACAAGATCAAGACAAGATAGATGACAACCTGTAACGGTGTATCTTAGGGTTCCATGACTTCAGTTTGGAATTCGGATGCTTGTATTTGCAGTAAATTAAACAAAGCTGAACCCATCTAGAGAAAAAAACACAGCAAATCAAATTACCTTCTTTTTGCCTAAGTATTGTAAATGATGGAGCCTCTTTCTGTTGCATCATGCAGAGTTACATACAGGCGTTTCAAATTACGTAACATCTAAGCATCCTATATCATAATCATAATAAATAATTACAATACAGCACATGGAAAACTCAATAATATGAGCAAAGATCAAATTGCTGTGCTGTTCTTGTTTTAAAAACTCATGAAAGCTTCCAATAAATGTTAGCAGTTCAGCCCATAAAATTAAAATTTAAAAAGAAGGATGGGAAATACAAGGCATATTAAATTATTATAATTTGGGAAGTTCACCATTTGTTCATAAATATTAAAAATCCTAATTAGGTTTGTCTTTTAATTTCAGCATGTTTAATTTATTATATGCTGCACCTCTTGATGAGCATTTGCTAAAAGAGAGCATAAAAATAATTAGTTTGGATTGCAATTCAGACCTGAAAATAATCAACAGAGTATTTTCAGGCTCATTGCTGAAATGAAGATGACAACTCAACTAAAACTAAAAGACCCTAATTAGTAAGTGAACTTCAGAAGGTTCAGAGTTTTGTTCAGATAGCACCCAAAAGATGCCATTTTAGTTCTTCACTACAAAAAGCTCATTAAATCGTGCAGCATGTTATGAATCACTCGCTGAAAGAATATGAAATAGAATATGAAATTTGTATTGTATTACCAACATTCTTTCATAAGCGTTAGGTGCTTATGTGAACCTTAGGGAAACTAAAGGAACGCTACAAGGTCCATCACTTCCAAGTACCATCTTCCCTTTCAAACCCATGCAGCCTATCCATCTTTATTCAAACAACATTCCAGTATCTGGAATCTCATTCATTATTGCTTCTACGATCATCTAATGCACTCCTCCTGTTCTGATCACCAGCTTCTCCTTGCACTTTCTTAACAGCATTCGTAAGATGCAGGCACATTGGTGTTGACATCTGCGTCTCTAAGAGAAAGAGAAAAACTCAGACAGAAAGGAAGGATAAAAGACGGGGATTTGGAGCCAAGATAGTCCTTAGGAAGAGAAAAAGGGGACTGCAGGAACTTGTTTGAAAAAGAATGCAGAACTGCTTTAGGTTACAGAAAGAGGAAAACTTCTGGGACTTCCCTTGGCTATACAAACCACAAACTTAGAAAAAAGAGGGGAAAAAATTCATTTAATTACAACACAATCCTGTAAGTCCTTATACAAGAAGAGCTTGAAACTTTAATCATTTGCAATGCTGAAGGCCTGCAAATAAGAAAGGTTGATAAATATGACAGAGTAGGATACCAGTATCTTCAATTCCTCTCTTTGCTTACAAATATTTTAACACCATTTTGTGAGCAATGCAATGTAAATCTATCTGATGAAACTACATATGCTCAGCCAACAAAAAAGTATAAAGCAACTTAGTTAAGGTATAATATATGAAGTTGTGGCCAAAAAAGCACTTTACAGTAGGTTATTATTAGGCCCAAATTCAACTAAATGCATAATCCTAGGCATAGTATCAACAGTGATGGAACAAAAGGGAAACAGTACCTTTGGTGCAAAGATACAACAGTGGCTTCTCTGCCTTTTTGTGAAAGATCACCAGCTTCCAGAATCTGCTTCTGCTTCTACCTTCCTATAAAACACCTACATCAAGCTTAATACAATTTTTCTTCATTTAACTGGAGTAAACCACACCCATATTTCAAGAAAAAAGTGACAGTTTAATTTATGAACATTAAAATTTGTATCATCTGATTACAAGGGTCAACTGCAATTCAGGCTTCTTGCCCTTGTGGAAATATTGTAGAACTATAAGTATACAGTAATGTGTCTACTCTCCTGGATTTTAAAGTCAGTTGACCAATGCTGGAGGAAAAGCATAAATTGCAAAGAAAATACACTAAATAATTGTAAGCTACCATCTCTGAAACTCTGTTGCGAGCAGCCAGCAGCTTCACAGATCATAAATTGCAACACAGCAATACCAACCATGTGCATAAAATATTAACTGCTTTTAAAATGTGTGAGGTTTTAGCCTCTCTCCTAAAAACGTAGATACCAGCTCTAAAGAAAAGCATTATTTTGAACCACAAAATCAGTAAGTTACGGTCAGTCATTTTCCAGGTATTATTTAAACTCATAAAGCAGAGAAATCGAAAGTCAAGACTGCAATTTTTTCCTGAGTTAACCCAGAGACAGCCAACAGCCAACTGTTACTATGCAGGTGCTCAAAGATGAAGGAGATCAGAAGTTAGTGAAAAAGTTCCCCTTACAATCACCAAAATGAAAAGACTAAATGAGGTTCTGAACTATCAATGGAAAAAAGACATAAAGACCAGAGAATTGAGACATATCTGACAATCAGCAGAAGAAAATCCACACTGCATCATCGTAGTAGATGTAGGTTATCTAGCAGGTATGAAAGTAAGGAGGACCTAGCACTGTTTGTAACAACCTCAAAATCTTCCACAGCAGTGAATCCAATAGAATACCTTTAGGACAGTTTTAGGGAAAAGCTATGCACCAGTATCAAATGGTGCAATTTCCACCATTAGAATTTGGTTCACTGTAAGTGATAAAATTAACATCCTTCCGAGTGTGAAAATATACTCTAAAACTGAAATATTTTAAATAGCTTGAGACATTGCCTTTTGCTTTTTTATTCAAAATACCCATTTCTTCACCTAAATTCTGTAAAATTTTCCCTGTATCAGAAGGGATACAGTAGAGTATATAGACTATATAGAATATAAAGAACAACATGTAACACTAGAAAGATCACAGTCTACTTGCTAAAATATAGCTTTATTTTTTCGGCTCAAACACCTAAGGCATCACCTTGACTTCTTGTCCCACTTGATGTACTAAACAACACAGAGAAATCTGACCAATAGCTGGAACAGTTATGTTACATTAAGTTCTGTCCGAGTGTAACTAAATAGTTTAGTTAGGAGTAGTCCTCAAAATAGCACCAAAATTACTGGAGAGGTCCTTTTTATGCTAGATTGTCCCCTTGTCAGCAAACAAATATCCATAAAAGCAGGAACCTGAAGTCCCTTTAGTAATTGAGTTCTGATGTTTTAATTGGTCAAACACCTCTCCATGTATTTAACTTCATGTTCCTAAGCAAGAACAGCTCCAACTTTGACTGTGAAAAATTCATTGAAGAATTAGGACAGGAACTGTGATCTAAAACAACAGTTTAATTTAACATCCAGAGGGAGCAGATGAGGAAATAAGGGAGAAAAGGCAAGAAACACAGATTAAGATTAAAGCTACATGGTGGAAAGAGGTACTTTATCTAAAGGTTAGAAGATTATGGCAGAATTCCTAAGTAGAAAAAATGGAAGATTTTCCAAGTTATTTTAAAAACACCAATTATACAACAAGTTCATCACAGGCCACAGAAGATTTTCTGCCTGCATGTGTTTTGATTTGAGAGTTCAACTGTTTCTCTAGTCATGGCTTGCTACTAAAAATCGGTACATAACATGAGCAAGAGAAAAATACAAGACATTTTCTCTGAGACCTGGAGATTTTTTCCTTTTGAGTCACAAAACCCCCTATTGGAAAACTTATTCAACACTGTTTTTTAATTAGACGCTTTGACTAAGAAGGGCTAAAAGAAATGCTTGAAAGAAGCTAGTATATGAACTACATTCACCGTACTTAGGTAGTTTTTGCCATGTTTTTCCATCGTAGTTGCACATAGCTCAAAAAAGATCCATGAACTATTAGTGGCATATTCATTGAATAGTACATTGAAAAGAAATATCCAAAGCACTGACTCTTTACTTATGATATTAAGAGAGTTGAGCAGAGTATTTGATTTAGCTTGTCCTGGATTTATACCTAATTTCACTCTTCAGTCCTGAAACCTTTTTGTACATAAATAATTTTTTTAAGTAGGTTATTTTCATCTGCACTACAATCTAGCAAAGGCTGCGTCCCACCCTGCTTCAAAATTATCACTTCAAATCTCTAAGATAATAATCAACATAGTCACACTTGCAGAGCGTTATGGCCATGGCAAAAAAATAATTTAAATGTATATACTATTTTAAATGCATATTATTTCTTAGAATGGTTATTACCAGACTTCTACAATAAGTCATTTATTAACATACGCAGTTTGAATCCTATGATCAAAAATATGGTGGTTATTTTCTGAGACACTGGGTAGTTATGCTCATATAGATGCCACACTGATGGGACACCTCACCCTCTATCAGTTCAGTGGTGTCATAATAAAGACATAGCTTCACTTCATGAAGACATTGCCTAAATTAAGTGTCAACATCTTTTCGGTAACTTATGGAATCCCAAAAAACAACCTTTCAAAACAAAGAAAGCAGAAGGCAAAAAGCAAAGGTAACATGTCTTCATTACTTCCAATTATTTCTGGTTTAGAAACTGGTTTATTAAAATGTACTGCGCAGCATTATGATCACAACAATGGTTACACAGTTTAACAGTGTTTAAAAAAACCTACATATATGCGGAAAAGCCAGGTTTTGCACATTATGAACTTTCCAGTTTAATTTAGAATGCCATATGTCTCCAACAACTGTGCTATAAATCACAGATTAAATCACATGCAGATTTCCCTAGTCTGCAAGTAAAAGACTGTGGTGAAAATTTGTAAGAAAAAGAAAAAGAAAAATGGTATGACTTAGATAAAGACACAGGAAATAGGACCATTCCATTAAAAATTAGTGATGGGAAGTGAGAACCTAAAGAGAAACAATAAAGGCCTAAAGAGGCTTGACGAGGAATCAGAAGACTCAGAGCTAGTTAGCCAGCTACATCACTGCTAGATCCTTTCCAAAATGCAATCTGCCAAAGAGGCATCCCAAGAATAATACTGTATTTATCACCCCAGAGATATTAAAAATGAAATTTCTTTTTTTATTTCATTTATCTCAATAATCTAAAAATGTTAAATTAATAAAACTATTTACTTTTAAACCATAAGATATTTTCTTAATGTTTACTTAGTGTGGTCTCAGCTGATTATTTCGTAACAAGTGTAACAGAATGCATCCTTTAACTGCATACTTTTGGCTGGAAGATTTTAAGTAAATATTTGTAACACAATGACCTACATGTGAAGGTTTTTATATGTACTGTAAATTTATTTACTTTAATTATTCCACACTGATACTTGCAGCCAAATCTTTGCTAATACTGCATTATTCAGTATGCTATCCCGCTATCTAGCTTCATGTTCATCTGTTCCCGAACCATAATTAATCTTTCAAAATAGATATCTGAATAATGTGAGATGGAATAGACTCAATGTCAGGGGAAAAACAAACAAACAAACAAACAAACAAAATAAAATCAGATCTGATAAATCAATACAAGTACAAAAGAAACTTCAAAATGTAGATTTATATTGAAAGGTTAAAGCCAACAAAACAGACTTTATGTTTCAAGAGTAATACAACACAAACCTGATCTCATTTAACTGAAATCAGGGAAAATTCTATATTACAATTTACAAGGATCGGGCTCGAGTGTTCTGGGCTCTTTTTTTTCCTGCAATTAAAGAGCAACTTACCCAGCTCATCATTACCCATATTTACTGTACAGCACATACAAAGGGCTCAAACAAAAGATGCAGCATAAGGATCAAAATTAGCCCTTTGCTTACAAATGATGGCACTGGACATGCTACTGGAAATCTGTAACCCAACACTACAACTAACTGAAGATTTATGCTATAAAGGAATATATACAAATGACTAAGCAGAACACTCAGCATAAGGATTAAGACTTCTTACCCCATATTTACATTGGCGGGATGTTGCTCCATACTGGAAGCGACACTGTTCATCAGCATCATACACCTGACCTGGGGCCACAGCTGGATAAAGAAAGTCACGCTTGGGAGGCTCATTATCAAGGCAAGTACCACGGCCCGAACTGTTCAACATAAAGGACCAAATCAATTAGGAATGCTACTGACTGTAAATCACAGTAATGATATTAGGTATCTAGTTCTTTTAACTAGTATCTAGTACTTCGAAGAGTGCTGGGTGTGAAACAAATATGATTGCAATAAACAGACAGTAAGATGGTACACCCATACTAACAAGAGAAAATATTTGATGGAATTAGGAAATCAAAATAATTTTTCATCATTATTATTCAAAAATTGCTTATTTTAGATTGTTAAATAATTTTATATATCATCCTTTTTTAAAGTGTGATAATTTCTGAGCCACACAAGACTGATTTTCATTTTTGGTTTAGGATTCCTATTTGTTTTCACTAAAGAAAAACTACATTTAATCATAAAATAAAAATAAACATATTAAGCAAATGCAAGAAATTCAGTTTACAATTTCAAATGACCCTTCTGCATGAATGCATACACACACCACACCCATGCATCCAGTCAGCTGAAATCAACTTTTAAAATATCAGCTGTGTGGTTCTTGCATAATAAAAATTGCGTATTTTCCCCTATATCTCATGTAATCACTGCAAGTATATATACTTTCTAGCAGCAAAAAGTGGGAAAATATCCTTCAATCTTTTCAAATATTTCAGTGTTGCATGTATGAGGGGTGCATGTTAGTAATTCCAGTATTAAAAGAACTGACACACAAGCCGATGTTTCTGCAATGTCTGGACTAAACTGCAGATAGAATCTTTCCTTAAACAAGCAGTGAGAAGTTTAGCATTTGGCACCAGCTTGAGCTAGTATTGCCATAAGATGGGAACATTTCCACAGATTCCAATATTGCAGGGTTTACAAGATGACTGTAAACGGTGATCTTGTAAACAGACAGCCAAGGGCACAGCATTTAAAAAACCTCATTACCTTCAGTGACTTCCACAGGCATATGTGCCCCTGACCAAATTACATTACAGGACTTGCTCTAAATCTTTAAATTTCCTACATTAAAATCTATACCTACTCTACAAGACAAACAATGGCAGAAAAGCAAGTCAAAAATCCTTGTACTGACTGAATACAAAAATATGTCTCTTTTAATTAGCAGATTTGCACCATAATGAAATACTGTTTCAGTAATTAAGTGAGAAAATTACTACTCAGAAGTCATTCTCTTATAAGCTTCATTCTATCACAACCTCTAGACTGAAAATTTATTTCTGTCTTCCCTTCTGTTTCAGTTCTATTATTTATCTCTAGCAGTTGAGCAAAACTGACCCCTGATACTGTATTGCGGGAACTGAAGTATCCTGGAAAAGAAATGGCATGATCTTTATAAACACATTAATAAAATCAGAGACTTTCCATTGGTAATGAAAGGTCTGACCAATGTTGTGCGAGGGATGAATACAGGCTGAGGACCATTTAACTTTTCCAGAAAACTTTTACAGGACTTGGGAATGGTCCAATACTCTTGTGTGTATGTCCCTGTTCTCTCTTTCTTTGTTACATCAAAGTAAAACCCAGATACTAGAGAAAAAAAGTATGTTAAATCTAGGGGTATGAACCAAAGGGGTCCAAGAAGATTAATGGTTTTGGAGAACTTTATAAACAGACATCTAATAGTTATTATCAGTCAGGCATATAAAAGTGTAGATGGAAAAAAAGATAGAAAAGAGTGCCCCAAATACCTTCACATCCACAATTTTAGAAAAATTCTACTTTGAATTGCTTTTGTGCTTCGTGATTTTATCTTTATAGGAAGCATATACACCAAGTTAAAATACCTACAGGATATCCCTGCAAAGCATTTGCATCTTTGAACATGGAGGGGGTAAATCTTTAATGTCTGCAACAGAAAAAGATGATCTCGGATGGACCATTACATTCTATTACTCTACAAGGTACTACTAGTACCCAAAGTTTTTCTCATTTTCCTAATTTTAGGTTAATTTTGTGAAGTTTTATGGGACATACTGGGACTTGCTTCAATTATAAAATAGCTAAGCTTGATGTCATTTCAGCCCAGAATTCCAGTGTAGTGTCTCCACAGATCATTTTAAAATTCTACAATATAATTTAAACAATTTTTTCTATTTTACTATCACAAGACAGCAAATTATTCTTCTGTTTGAAAGGATAACAAGGATACTAGAACATTTTAGGTATGCTTAAGTTTTCAGACTGCTATCACTGCCAACTGCTCAACCAAATTAACACCAAAAAGGGAGTAAATGTTTCTTAATTTTTACAGACTGAACAAAACAAAACTCAGGACCACCATCTCAGCACAGATACCACAGTTGTATCCAAGACCAATAAAGAGAAAAAGCAAAAACCACGGATGCAGATCTCTCATGGTTTATATTCCTATTACAGTATCTATTCCCAAATATACCTGCCTAAACAGTATAACCCAACTCTTTCAATGGCTGAAGAAAACATCCCAGAACACTGGCTCCAAAAATTGGTTTTGAATGTCACACAATAGCCTCATTCATAATAATAATGTGGACTATAATGCAAGCTACACTTAATGATCACAAATTAAATGTATTATAAATATTTGTGAATATCTGTTATAGCTAAACAATCATATACATAAATATATTGATAGTTTACATAAAGTATTATTTAATTTTGATACCAAATCACCCATAAAATATGAAAAAAGCAATAGTAAAAAATTATTAATAAAAAACACAGAGCATTTTACATACGCATACCATTAATTATTTACATGCCAATACATCTGTCTCCTAACAGAATCCTTACTTCATATTTATAAGTAAAAACTGATTTTTTAATAGCACCAAGTTACAAAAGTTGCTTTACTTGACATTAATGGGTAAATATTAAAGTACATTGCTCAGTAGTCTACAGATCAAAGCATAAATATTTGTGGAATATGGAAATAAGTAACAGAACTGTAATTTGGATTTGGTGTGCTTAAAACTAAAATGAAGCGAAATGCAATTACTAAATAAAAGCTTTCTTGCATGTTAGGGAAACTGAGATTTACCACTCACTCTCCCTGATAAAATCTACTTCTTTCCATTATTTTATGCCAAGGTTGGGTCTGTCTTAGTATCTATTTCATATGAAAGATTTTGTAACTTCACACAATCTTTTCATCACACTCAATTTTCCTTTTGCTTGGAAGTAGTAATTAGTTGTTTCTTTAATTCATACTAACCCTCATACTTTCCTGTGTTCCAAAGCGTTGTTTTATTCATTGGAATAATTATACAGCAGCCATACTAAGAAAAATCTATTGGTTCATCTATCAAAACCATCCTTCTACCAAAATCCGGTTTTAAGAGTTCAGGAGATACTACCATATGAAATACTGGACCAATCATTTATTTCATCAGATATTCTACAAATAAGTTAATGAAAATCCTCTGCTGATTCTGCCGTTTACAATTTCATTATATTTAAGTAAATCAAAAGGTAGACAAAGTCAGCTTGCAAAGTCCACACTAAAAGCCATTTCCCATAATTACAGAAACTCTTAGGTCTTCTTTTCAAGTGGCCTATTAAATAAAACATAGGATTTTCAAAGTTTCAGAAATCCATAGCAAATAGAGGCACGTTTATTATTTAATTACCTGTTAGCAAAAAATAATTTAAATCTTTATATAATTTAAAGAAAAGAAGGAAATTATAATCCAAAGTGTAGGTCAACACATAATACTGAATGCAAATTTTATGTACTGATTTGTAAAAAGAGATATTAAATTTTTATATGATTGATGTGATCTTATCTTTAAAACTAGTCATGGTTTATACTTTTTTTCAGAAGTTAATTTACATTTCTGGAGTACAAGGGAGCTGACCAGTGCTCCACAGACAATATATGAGGCATATATAGACATACTCTGTATTTACCTTGCATATCCACTTGTATAGTTAATATTCTAGGGCAGATGATATCTGGACCAGAACATGGAATGATTTTTTTTCCCCTATATTGTCAGCATGGGCTTTCTTGGACCAAGATAGTTTTGGCTCCCTCCCAGAGTTAAAAAGTTGTAGTCTAAGATCTAAATCCTGCTGTATGGCAATCATAGAGTGTCTCCAAAAATTTCCTGTGACAGACCTTACTGAAATAATTTAAGATTCTTGGTTCTCCTCCATCTTCAAAAGACAATCCTGCCTTTGAAAGACAGAGATGGCCATCTTGCTTCTTTAACTCCTCTCCTGTTACTGACAAGAAAAATAAACTATGATTCCAGAAATCACCCTTTTTTTTTAATAACAAAAAACATAGAAGTTATATATATACACACACACGCGTTGCATGGAATGAAATTAATACTAATTGGTTTTCAGTCACTGATTATTTTCTCCTTTGAACGGATATTAAAAGTTTCTACTCATCTCACAGAAATTTGTCCCTTGAGACTGCCCTCCATGCCTTCAATTCTCAGTCAATATTACTGCAATTAGTTCCATATAATGTTAGTGAAATTAAAGCCATTGCTAAGGATTTATGAACAACTCAGTTGACAAACTGAATTATGGCAATCTTTCACTCTACCTAAAAGCTTGAAAGACAGCAGCTATTATGTGCTTCAAGGAATGTTTTCTCCAGAAAAAGAATATTTCCTTTGGCCATTGCAGAGTCTGTGCTGGTTGACAATCCTTGCTGAGAGTTGTGGTAGACCTATTAGCATTACACTATTAGCATTGTCTTATTGTCATCCTTTGAACCATAAACATCTTCTATCCATCCTCTTTCCAGCACTCCTGCAAAATTATTTGCTTTCCCAACTACCGCCTAACTGAACTGATGCCTTCCAGGTGACAGTTCATGGTTACTCCTCAGTGCAAAACTGCTGTAGCAAGTGGTGACCTGAGCTAGTAAACTACTAAATCCACATTAGTCTTCCTTACGATAAAATACTGTGAAAATGTAATGAAATTCTACCAAAATTCACTCCAGTTGGATTAATGTGGTACCATGGCAGCATGGCCCAAACACATGCAAAGGTGCAAAGATATAAATCTAAAATGTCTCACAGACCAGGTTTCTGCTTGGGTATCTGCATTTAATTCTCTCATGTCCTACCTATCTTGTTACACACATCCAAATGAACTCCAAACCAGCCTGGCCTCTAAAGCTCTAAATCAGCATTTTGATCACCTGTTGCTAAGTCGTGAAGAAATATAAGGGGGAAAAAAAATTCCTGTCAGGATGCAGACTTCTGCTCTTCTAAAAGTAGTCACAGATATGTTGTCACATGAAACTTGCTATATTTTTTTTTTCTTGCTAACTGTTTACTATCTGCAACAGAAATATACCTGCTCTTAGAGCTGTTCTGTCTTAAGGAAATGTCTGAATGGGCAAAAAGTTATTTTGGGTTCTGATAGCTATCCTGTGGGCATTTAACAGCTGCCTGTTGTCGTTGAGATGGCATAAAAGCTGGTGAGGAAACTAGAAACTTGAGAAATAGAGTTTTACAGACTACTCTACTTTATGAAATAATAAATAAAATATTTTAAGGATAAAAACTTTCATTTATAGGATATTAGATCCACAGACAAGAAGCATAGATTTATAATGAACAGATTATGTTTGTGAAATCTGACATTTTTGAAAAGATTCCAGGATTAGTAGATGAAAGAAAAGTTATTTTTTACTCTTACACAATATTTAATACAGTATTTTATACAACTGGAAAATCTACAAAAATTGTGATGTGTAACATAATGTGTGTCCAAGGTGGCTTTGGAAAAAAAAATCTTCATTCCAGGTTCAAAAATACAGCTGAAGTATTATAAAAAATAATTTATCACTGAATCTGCTATGCATAGATTTTTGGTTTTCTCTAGTTTAAATATAACAATATCTTCAGTAATGATTTTTTTGCGAAATTCAGAGATAGTAATCATATGACTAGAGTTGAAAACACTGACAAGGATAGAGAAGTATCTCGAAAAACCTGAGGAGATTAGAGCTATAGAAATAGATTCAACAGATTACTTCTGGCTTTATGGTAATAAAACTGCAATTTCACTGTCATCCCACAGACTTCAAAATCAACCTTAACCATAAATCAAAACTATGGAATGGAGAAGAATAATAGAGATGCTAACAGTAAATAATAAACTAAATCAATTTTTTAAAAGGGTGTAAAAAGCCTCAAGTAAAAATTTTAACTGGCAGTAAAAATTTGAAAGACTACTGTATACATCAGGCTAAAATTTGTGAAACTGTGCAGGAGCATTATGAGCGAATGTTCAGCTCTATTATATTTGGAGAATAACACAAGCCACAGAATTTTATCATGTTACTTTCCCTAAATCCATAAATCAGAAATAACTTCTTCACATCATGTTGAATTATGTCTGCATGAACAGACAGCTTTTTGTCAGGACAATTATGGAATCAAAATGGAGTTTTTCGGAGAAGAGCAACAAACAGAAATAAACAAGACAGAGAACAACAGAAGTGTAATGAGAAGAATAACCTCCCAAATACCACAAGGAAATATCTGAATGGTAAGCTTACAGTCAGAACTACAAAGCTGTGGAATCTTAGAAATTGTAGAAGTGATATGAAAATCATATTCTATTTCATAGTTAAAACCAGGCTGCAATGACATACTAGAAAATTACTAATGGGAACAGCATTCAATTAACATAACTAATTGGCAATTATAAAACAAAATAACTATTTTTTTTTTTTAATTAACTCTAGTGTGAAGCTCCTCAGTTTTAACCCAGATGGTGCCAGAGGCTTCCCCAGGAACCAAGTGTGACAACTTTGATGAGACAGACAACTTGATCCGATTGTGCCAAAAAACAAGTTTAATGTAATAATAAAACAACAAACTAAACTGCGCACACTGTATGGGGAACGAACCAGAAAAAGCCCTGGGTCCAGGATCTACAGGGGTATTTATAAATTTCAGGGAGGGGAGGAGATAAGGCAGGGTTTGAACAATGGATCAAATAGGAATGGGTTATTTGAAATATTACAGTTATAGCAGTAT
This sequence comes from Sitta carolinensis, assembly GCA_032173965.1. Lineage (NCBI taxonomy): Eukaryota > Metazoa > Chordata > Aves > Passeriformes > Sittidae > Sitta > Sitta carolinensis. The sequence continues at coordinate 24,568,457 of CM063313.1, read as the reverse complement.
AAACTATCCAACGGGAGTACAGAGAACGTGGAACTTTCCAGTAACCATTTTTAATTGGCAGAAGTAGAGAACCCTGGTAATAGATTCTGCCTAACTCATAAAGGGTCTTCCCATGGCTTCAGATTGAAGTTTTCCTCATTGTTTAAACTAACCCGAACATCTCCCCCTTTTTGTTTTTCTAAGACAGAGAGATAAACCGTTTTTTCTAAGGTTTTAAACATCAACTTGAAAATACAAGAGGAAACAAGTATCATGAACAAATACAAACAAAACTAGCAGTCCAGTCTTTATAATAGAAATAGCATAGGATGATAGGTTCCACCCTTTAAAAAGATTATTAATCTTTTTCTTTGTGTCGGTCTTCTGGCTCCGTTGCTGTTTCTGCCAATGGCCATAGATGTGGCTTGATGTTCTTGGCAGGTATCCACTTCGGTCCTGTACCTGTAGATACACAAGTGTACCCCCTGCCCCATGTAATTAACAGAAAGGGTCCAGAGATTTATGAAGTCTCTAGGTCTTTTATTAAAACTGGGTGTCTCACCTTCAACTTGGCCTGGGTGGAATTGCTGAAATGTCGAAAAATTGGTGGCAGTGGTTCCATAAATGAGTTACTAAGAAAATTAAAAACATATACGGCCTTAGATAGCCTTTCTACCGTTGATGAGGCCTCCATTCCCCCTTTTTGTTTTTCCAAAAGGTCTTTCAAAGACCTATGTGTTCTTTCCATTATTGACTGTCCTATGGAGGAATGGGGAATACCTATGACATGTTTTACCCCCCCATAAAATGAAAAATTGTTGTACCTTATGTGAAATGTATCCACGCCCATTATCTGTTTTTATTTTTTGAGGAATTGCTAAGGCTGAGAAAGCTTGTAGAAAGTGTTTGATGATATCTCGAGCTTTCTCTCCCATGTGTGAAGTAGCAAATACAGCTTGTGAAAAAGTATCCACTGAAACACATATGTATTTGAATTGACCAAAAGATGGATACTGTGTTATATCTGACTGCCAGATTTGTAAACTATTTAATCCCCTAGGGTTGGCTCCACTTCCCACTGACGGAATAAATTGACGTTAGCAGTCAGGGCAGGAGATAATAATCATCTGTGCTTGATCTTTTGTTAAATTAAATGATCTTACTAAAGCTGAAGCATTTTGATGAAAAAAGGAATGGCTTAAATGAGCTTAATCAAAGAAATTTGGGAGGGTAGTTTGAATGGGCATCATTGTGGGAGACCAGGAAATCCTTCTGATTGTCCTGGGAATATTTATAAGTCACAAGAATTTGGATAGCATGATAATCAGTATGTCACACGGTGAAAAAGTAGAATTTGTGGATTTTAGATGAGAGATCAGGGGGCAAAGATGGAGGAAATGGGGTGTGTTCCTGGGCTGCTTCTTCCTCTTCCTCTTGTTCTCCATCTTCTGTGGTGGTGTGGCACAGTTGGATTGGTTTGGAACAAAAGTACCCTGTACAACATAGTGGATAGATATTGGAGAATTGTTATAAATAAAGTACACGTAATTTTCAGTATAAAAGATAGTGCCCTCCCAAGGGCAGGCAGACAACGAAGATGACAGACGAAGGAAGGACAGATGACGGGGGGAGAGAGCACTGGCCTGCAGAGAAGCTGTGGCAGGCCAGGGAACGAATATGAGATAAGCAAAGAATAAACAAATTCCTGAACACGAGAAAACAGACGACTCGACCTCTTCTTCAGACTCAGGGCTGGGGGAAAACAGAAAGCCAAAACAGAGACAACAGAAACACCAGAAAGGCCCAGACAAAAGAAAAAACATATATATATTTTAGCAAACCTAGCTGGGACGCTAACAATTGGCGTCCCTGGCGGGCAATTTGGGCCTTTGCAATTTCGTGGGCATCCATTTGGAAGGCATTGAAGAAGAAAAAATCCAGCCTGAAGGAAAAAAAAAAAAAAAAAAAAAAAAAAAACAAACAAAAAAAAAAAAACGACGAGAAGAGAAAAAAAAGAAGATATAACGACAGGAATTCCTGAGAAGATAATGTGACCCGTGCAAGACAACTCGCTTCAGAAGTTCATTCGGAAAGAAGGAGGAACCAAAGGCGCCTGGGGAGTCCTTCACCTGAATTCTGCTGGCTACAGAGGACAGGAAAAAACACCCGAATCAGACTTGAAAGAGACGCAATGATGGGTGAGACTGTGAGATTTGAGAACAAACGGGGACTCTGTTCACAAGAGAAACTTAGTATCTTGTATACTCCCTAAAGCATGCCTGAGCCAAGCTCTCAGCAACAAATTAGCACAAACATTTCTAACTTGATAATAAGGGGAGAAAAAACGACCTTGAAACTGCTAGCCTCAGCGGAAGCAATGCTGGAGAGGATTTGCAGAATTGTCTCAGAGACTGTCTGCTATCAACAGGCAGGAGATACTCTCACCAGAGTGGGGGGAGGGATTTTATCTTGTGGTAAGCAAGCCAAGGTTGCTTCCAGGTTAGGAGGAGCAGAAATTACCCTCACCAGAAAGGTGAGGGGGAAGCTATCACAGAAGGATGGCAGAGCCATGCTGTGACAGCGCAATGGAGCCATCAGCTCTCCGGGGAGAACACGGAGGTTGTCAGCCAACAGCAGGCAGTCCAGGCTCTTATGGGAGCCAAAGGAGGGGAGTTGCTGGGGGTAATTCTCTCCACCAGTTAAAAGGAGCAGGATGATTTATTATCACATCCAGAGTCTCCGGGGTTCCATGAGTCCTCAGAATTCCCAGATTTCCCAGTGTCCGTTGATTCAGACATCCCTCAATCAGTCCCAGGAAAGCCAAAATTAGCCATTTCACTTGGTGAGGAGGAAAAGTGGGACTTTGCCTATTTTCAGGCTCGTAGCCCAAAACTGAGTACGCTCACCGAAGAGGCGGCGGCAGAGCGACCTTCGGGGGAGAGCAATGGGATCGCGGGACCCAAAGAGGAGGGAAACAGCCTCCGGCAGCGCTAGGCAGCATCCAGCAGCCTGGGACGGCAGCGGGGGCAGCTGGGGAGGCCAAGAGGGCGGCGGGAGCCACAGAGACCGAGCAGGGGGCCGAGGGAGTGGCCGGGATACACCGAGGCGATGGGAGGCAGCGCGCAGGGTACGGGAAAGCACAAACGGCAGTGCGCGCGGGAAAAAACAACAACAACAACAACAAAAAAGTTACACGGGACAGGCGGGACAGGCGGAGCAGCGCACGGCAGGTGCGCGCGGGAAACACGGTGCAGGCAGAGCAGCGCAGAGCGGGGGCAGAGCAGCGCGGAGCCGAAGCGGGGCCGGAGCGCACGGAGCCAGCGGGGCCAGAGCACTGCGGGGCCAGCGGGGCGGGAGCAGTGCGGGGCCGGAGCGGGGCCAAAGCAGCGCGGGGCCAGCGGGGCCAGAGCAGTGCGGGGCCGGAGCGGGGCCAAAGCAGCGCGGGGCCGAAGCGGGGCCAAAGCAGCACGGGGCCAGCGGGGCCAGAGCAGTGCGGGGCCGGAGCGGGGCCAAAGCAGCGCGGGGCCGAAGCGGGGCCAGAGCAGTGCGGAGCCAGCGGGGCGGGAGCAGGGCGGGGCCGGAGCGGGGCCAAAGCAGCGCGGGGCCAGCGGGGCCAGAGCAGCGCGGGGCCGGAGCGGGGCCAGAGCAGCGCGGGGCCAGAGCAGCGCAGAGCCAGCGGTGTGGGAGTGCGCGGCGGGAGCGCGCGGAGCGCGCGGCAGCGCGGGCAGGCGCGCGGACAGGCACGGGCCGAGGCGCGGAGCGAGTGGGGCCTGAGCATGCGGCAATGGAGCGCGCGTGCGGAGCGGGGCCGGAAACGGCGCCACAGCCGCGGGAGCGGCGCGGAGGGCGATGACGGTCATTCGTGCACCACAGAGCGGCACCGACAGGCGAGAGACTGGCGGCAGCAGCGGTGGCGACGGCTGCGGTGACAGCAGCGGCCTTCACAGAGCTGGGGATAGTGCAGGGCGAGCCGCGGAGGTCACGAAAAGCGGCGCGGCACAGGCATGGATGGAAAGGAAGCATGGGTAGAACAGAGAGTTACTCAGAGCGTTACCTAGTAACAGTTAAAAAGAAAAAAAAAAAGCCTCAGTTTAAAGAAAATGCATCCAAAACAAAGAAACAGAATTTTGGTCAGCTTCTGAGCACCAGGTGATAGCTCAGATTGTGGTGAAAGCAGAAACACAAATGCTGGCAATTTTTCAATAATTCATTACCCTTGGAAAAATAATATTTTGATTTCAAAATAATAATTTTGGGGCAAGGTTTTTGTTTGTATTTTCACAGAGAGAAGAACGAAGTGGCCTCAGAAAAACATGAGACCATGCCAGACCCAGAGAGAGACAGACACTGACACTGAGAACAAGAAAGCAGGCATGTGAAGCTGGACGAGTCAAAATTGTGAACATCCTTTCAATCAACAAAAACAAGGACTTGGGGGTTTCTTTTGGGACTTGATTGTTGGACTCCATTGTGGTGATTTCCATAGGGAGTCAAGCTTTGAAGTTGGGATTTAACAAAACGTTGTTATTGTGTTTTATTTTATCATCAATTGCCTTGGACAATGTGACAGGTTTGTTTGTGATTTAGCATGGGGAGAGTGTTTGAGAAATTTTGATCTGTGCAGCAAGTTTAAATGTCTTTTTGACACACTCAAAGCCAGGAAAAAATCAGTTTTAACATATTTGATGGGTTTGTCAGTGAACACCTTTCTACATCTCTTTTCAGAGTTCTTAAGCTTCAAAAAAAAAAAAAAAAATTAGAGATTCTCAATTCAGTGAGAGTGAATGCTCTTCAAAAATACAGTTTTTCAAAAATCAGGTTTTTGGAATTCAGTTTGTTAGAATTCAGTTTTCAAAATTCAGTTTGTCAAAAATCAGTTTTTCAGAATTTTGTTTTTCAAGATTTGGTTTCTCAGAATTCAGCTTTTGAAATTTGGGTTTTCAAGAGTCAATTTTTCAGAACTCAGTTTCTTAGTATTTGAGTTTTCAAAACTCGGTTTCTCAAAATTTGGTTTTTCAAAATCAGATTTTTCAAAATTCAAGATTTCTCAAAAATGAAAAACAGAGTGACAGATGTCAAATCAAATTGTTTCATTTATAAAAATACATCTTTTGGTGGAAAACCCGGGGGAGATGTGGGAGACCAGGAAATCCTTCTGATTGTCCTGGGAATATTTATAAGTCACAAGAATTTGGATAGCATGATAATCAGTATGTCACACAGTGAAAAAGTAGAATTTGTGGATTTTAGATGAGAGATCGGGGGCAAAGATGGAGGAAATGGGTGTGTTCCTGGGCTGCTTCTTCCTCTTCCTCTTGTTCTCCATCTTCTGTGGTGGTGTGGCACAGTTGGATTGGTTTGGAACAAAAGTACCCTGTACAACATAGTGGATAGATATTGGAGAATTGTTATAAATAAAGTACACGTAATTTTCAGTATAAAAGATAGTGCCCTCCCAAGGGCAGGCAGACAACGAAGATGACAGACGAAGGAAGGACAGATGATGGGGGAGAGAACACTGGCCTACAGAGAAGCTGTGGCAGGCCAGGGAATGAATATGAGATAAGCAAAGAATAAACAAATTCCTGAACACGAGAAAACAGACGACTCGACCTCTTCTTCAGACACAGGGCTGGGGGAAAACAGAAAGCCAAAACAGAGACAACAGAAACACCAGAAAGGCCCAGACAAAAGAAAAAACATATATATATTTTAGCAAACCTAGCTGGGACGCTAACACATCACGAGGTAGTCAGCATGGGCATTACCTTCAACCATAAATTCAGGTAAAGTAGTATGAGAACGGATATATGTGACAAAATAAAGCTGTTTTCTTTGAGAGAGAAAAAGGACGAATGTTTTAAGTAACTTATATAGCTTGTCATTAGAAACAAACTTAAGAAGGGAACCCTCTGCTCTTTCCACCACACCTGCAACATAAAAGGAGTCAGTAATTAAATTGAAAGGAATTAGAAATTTGGAGAATGCGCGAACTACTGCAGCGAGCTCCACAATCAGTGGTGATCCTTCTACAATTTCTATGTCTGACTCCCAGCTGCCGTTTTGAGGATTCCTCTGCATGATTACTGATTTATGTGATTTTCCAGAACCATCTGTAAAAATGGTGAGAGCGTTAAGAGGAGTATGGCTTTTCAGAGGTTTAGGGATTAGATTAAAAGAAAGGTGTAATAACTTATGTTTTGGAAAATGAATTGAGATCTGTCCTGAAAAACCTGTCAATGCAATTTGAAAGATATTGGACTGTTGAATAAGCCAATCTAAATATACAAAGGTAACAGGTATAAACATAACAGCAAAGTCTGTTCCTGAGAGGCATAAAACTTGAGATCGAGCTTTCATTATTAACTGATTTAGGATTTCAGGAATTGTGGTTATAGTCTTGGACATTTGGTAAGGTAAAAAACCCCATTCTAAAATCAATAAAGGGTCAAACAAATTTTTGTTCCATTGAAAAATTACTTTCCCCTAATATGTCAAACAAGGTAAATCCAGGTCATATCGATGGTGGTTCTGTAAGGCTGAAGACGAGGCGATGAATAGAAATCTGCTAAGAAAGTGGGCACATGGGAGTGTTGTAGTGCCTTTGTCTCACTCATTTTATCCTTACAGTCCTGGATATCCAACTTCGGTAGGTATAACTCAGCAAGAGAACTGAGGTGATGTTTTGAAAAATCATAGTGCTGAAAATCCAGTTTACTTAGCATGTCATGTTTATAAACATTGTTAATTGACTTCTTTTTTTTCTTGGTTTTAAAACTCTGCATGCTCTATCACTGAGGGCCTACTAATTGTGATGGGAACAGAATTAGGGGTATGGGGACTTTGTGATGTGCCTGAGGATGCTTCATCTCTGTTGTTGAGTTTCTTTTTGCTAATCAAAGGTGAAGGAGAACTATAAGGATAGTTACGCGAGAGCGTGGCCCCAGTGACCTGTGACAGCAGCTTCTTCTTTACCAGGGGTGACATGATGCCTGGGTTACTTTTTGAATACAGGAGCAGTGTGTAACTGAAAGTGGAGTAATCGTTCATGCAGCTGAGCTCCTTTTCCTTAAACATGTCAAAGTTCTGCACTACCAGTACCTTGGGCGTTTGCTTTAGTGCATTGTGGATATCTTCATTTCCCAGCTGATCCAGTTTCAATGTGCACTTTGCAATGTAACCGGCCATCCCTGAAAGTTTCTCATCTTCCATGTCACTCTGTATGGGCAGATGGACTGTGAAAGCTATGAAGGGCATTTCTGGAGGTTCACTTTCTAGGCTGTCAGTAAAAGCTTTGTGTAGTCTTTGTTGAGGCTTTGTGTCTTCCAGGGCATTTGTTGGGGGGGTGTAATCATTTTGCAACAGTCGCAGCCAGCACTATGTCTTCTTCTGCAGGCACAGATACACTTGAGAAAGAGGATGAGTGATGAACCTCCTCCTTGGCTTTCTCACTGTTGGTGCTGTTTTCTGTCATGTCTGTCTTCTTCAAAGGCAGTGTCTGAGCTGTCTCTGGTAAAAGAGACGGAGGGCTTTGCATGGGTTGTTTCACCTCTCCCACTGTAGGGTGTTCAGGGAAGTTGTTCTGGTCTGCTGATTCTTGATCCTTCTCTTGTTCTGATGAAACATCAGATGCATTTTGGGGCTTCTGTGAATTATCCTTTTCTTTCTTGCTCTTTTGGTTTTCATTTTTGATGCGTTTTGTTCCAGACACTCTTGGTTTTGCTTCACCCTTCTGGGAACTGTTATCATGTTTTCGAGGTTTCATTGCAGGCAGTGGCTTATCTTCCTCTCCTTCAATAAATCTTTTATACAGCAGGATTAACCTTTCATAATGTCTGCGAGTACATGTAACAGCAAGAAGATTAGAGAAATATGGTGAATTTCTCCCATGCTCTCAAACAGCTTTGCTCAATTCTTTAATTTCACTGAATGCTAGAGCTTCCCAAGTGGGGTTGCCTCTCCTGTTATATCGCACTGGCATAACATCTAATTTGTTTGCTATCTCCCAGTCACCCTCCTTTATTGCTTCTCTTTTAATCTTTTCCCAGGCACTTTTTCTAGACACCAAACAGCAGAGGTCTTCTTCGGATGAAAAGGGAGAGGAGGGGGTGAATTAGATAGGGAAGAGTAGTGCCTCCCTTCTCTAACCCTCACATCATGCTTCGGTGTCCTGGGCGCTGCCATTTTGGAAGCGAGCCCTTCCGGGATCCCTGCTGGCATAGTTCTGGGTTCCGGAGGGAGGGGTAATTTTCTGGCAGGCTTCCAGCCTACCTCCAGGAGGAGGGGTTTCCTGGGGATGTTGGGTGTGCCCTGGACTGGGACAGGCAAGACCGGAGATGGGGTTTCCCAATGAACTGGGGCATTAACCGAAGTAATTAGAGGGGTTTTCAAAATGGCTGCCAGTCTTAGGTCAGCATTCAGCAGCGCCACAGCTATTGGCGTCTTTAGAGTTAGTTGAAGCAGCAGGGTGAGGAGAACACGAGGGAACTGGTGGGACGGAGGGGGGGAGATCCAAGGTGACCTATGCACTGTTACCATGGATCTTGGGTGGAGGGTCTGGTGACAATGGATACGGGGCGGCAGGGTCACCAGCTAAGCCGCATCTCTACCTGGGCCAGCTATGGGCACAGGCATCCGCCATCTCGGCCATGTGTCTGACCTCTGGGTCAGTGAAGGGATAAAGTTTAAGGGACAAAGCAGGACACGTCCAGGTTTGTCTGAATTATGCGATTTCTTCTCTTCCCTGCACAGCTTCTTTCTTTCATTTTCTTCCAATTAGACTACATCACACATTTTTTGAAAAATAGGAATTAATTTTTGTGCAGAGCGGTTCCAATTAGCAGCCGAATTATAAATATCCTTCCCAATCAAGTCCCAGTAGTTAGTAGAATTTACCTTAGATTTGGTGATTTCTATGGCATTCTTAAGGACCCATCTGACCAGTTTTCACAGCTCCTTTCTTTCAAATTTCTTTCCCTGGTTTGCCAGCTTTAACTTAAACGATCAATAGGTGTCTCTCTCCACTACAGACATCCATGCTCCCATTTTAAACGACTTGGAAAAATACTAACGACGGGTAAAATAGCAAATGGGGCAGATGCCTCCCTCCTCCTACCTTCCTCAGAAGGCTGGTGATAAGGCAGCGTCCTCCTTGCTCCTTATCCAGCCAAGTTCTCCTCAAACTTTGCTCTAATGAGAAGGGAAAAGTCCTACAACCCACTCCTGGAGGCAGAGTGGGTTCCCAGCAGGTCCCCTGAATATCAGGGGTCCCCAGTCAGGCACCATGTGAAGCGCCTCAGTTTTAACCCAGACAGTGCCAGAGGCTTCCCCAGGAACCAAGTGTGATGATTTTGATGAGACCGACAACTTGATCCGATTGTCCCAAAAACCAAGTTTAATGTAATAATAAAACAACAAACTAAACTGCGCACACTGTATGGGGAACGAACCAGAAAAAGCCCTGGGTCCAGGATCTACAGGGGTATTTATAAATTTCAGGGAGGGGAGGAGATAAGGCAGGGTTTGAACAATGGATCAAATAGGAATGGGTTATTTGAAATATTAGTTACAGCAGTATAAACTATCCAACGGGAGTACAGAGAACATGGAACTTTCCAGTAACCATTTTTAATGGACAGAAGTGGAGAACCCTGGGTAATAGATTCTGCCTAACTCATAAAGGGTCCTCCCATGGCTTCAGATTGAAGTTTTCCTCATTGTTTAAACTGACCCCAACACTAGTGTTAAATACAAACATAAATACATACATATACGTATACGTATACGTATACGTATACGTATACGTATACGTATACATATACATATACATATACATATACATATACATATACATATACATACTGTGTTGTGTGTGTGTGTGTGTGTGGTGTGTGTGTGTGTGGTGTGTATGTTACTATATATATATATATAATATATATATATATATATATATAAAACCCTTAGCAAATGAGCTTATATTGTGAGAAACCTGTATCACACATATATATCGTAAGGATGATTTACTAATTTACTGCTTTAGTTTAGACATTCACCTTAAATACACTAGTACATAAAACTGTGCGGGTGCACAGTTCAGAGGTGTAATACAGAATGCCTTAACTATTACAGTAACTGATGAGAAGTTTTCTTCCTCTGAATAGCACCAACATTAAATGTCTGCCTCTGCTCACTGACCCTACAGAAGCTCAAGCACCTTGACCACCCAAGTCGGCGATTCTCTAACCACGCGCAAAGCTACATTTCAAGCAATGTAAAGGTTTTCGTCTAGATGAGTTCCTTCAGAAAAGATACAAAAGACAGCATCTTGTTCTGAAGTTAGACTCCTAAAAGAAAAGGAGATGCTAATTTTGTTCATAGTAGTCCCACAGTTAGACAATTGACTGGTTTAAAAGGCCCTCTCTTAAAATACTGTAAAGTGTCTGAATTACTGAAGAATCTTTATTTCTTATGGGAATGATTACACGGATGACACTGAACCTACCAGGTTCAGTGAACAGGCAAACTGTTATTTGCCTCCAGTAAAGCCCATCTTTCAGCCTCTAAACCAGTTTGTTAAGAATCTGTTCTCAGTGAACTCATGTGTTATATGAGCTATATGTAATTGTCTTCAATATTTAAAACACATACAAACCTTCATTATGAACCATCTCTAACAATGTATATATTGTTATGAGTACATTTCTGTGAATAACTTATTTTTTTCATAGTGAAATTTCAGGTATCCATCTACTCTGGATCAAAACCACCACAGAAGCAGAAGTTATCAGAATTTTAAGGTATTAATATAAAGAGCTATGCCATCCACTTTTATAATCTTTATATTCTCGCCAATGGTACCAAAGAACACTGATAGGTAAAAACCCACAAGACTGCATGAAAAACATCTGAAGAATGAAAAGTAAAAGGAACAGGGCTATATCCATCTTCCCTTCATTAGAATCCCTCACTTAAAGTATGCTTACAAAACATTTTCCATGGACAAATTGTGCCCTCCTTTATTTCCAACTCTCAGATTAATGAAGTAATGAAGCATGATCAGCACTTCATAATCTTTTGAGTAGATTATAAACATTAGAGAACTGTTAAGGTAGTGAATGGAGCAAAAGAAACACTTGCCATTACATTGAAATAATGCTTTACAGAAAAAAGAGTTTTAAATTACTCACTATATATATTCTGCCTATTCATTTTAAAAATGTAAACCATTAGAACAGGTCACTATATCTCTACAGCTGATCCCAAAAGGTGTCAATTTTTTGAAAATTCATTTTCCTTGAGAGATTACTTACTCTAAAAAGCTGGTGATGTAATCCCGACTGCAAGCTGACCAGGAGAAAGGATTGGTGTTTGCTGTAATATGAGCTGCCATTAGCTTTGCTGCCTCATGACCTTTGGTCCCACAGGAATTTCCAATTCCATCATGATTCATACCAAAACTGCTCAAAAGAGTAGGAGAAAGACAGCCCATTACTTTTCTACAGCACCATATATCGCTTCAAACACAATGTCACCTTCACAGTAATCACGCTGGACCTAAAAGAACACAGTGCAGGAGAGTAGAGAGTCAGTTAAGTTCTGTATAGTTTATTCAGATCTCACAAAATACATCACAATAACATAACCATTTTTCTTTCTATGGATTTTTGGAAGCATTTTATTTGTTTTCTAAAGATTTAAAAAAAAATAACAGTATTCTTGCAAGACAAATACAGAGCACTGTATTTTTGTACTTTATTTGATGGTACTTGGATATGGAATATTAATTATAGTGCAGACTCTTGGATTAGTATAAAAAGGACAAAGAATAGGTGCTGTTGCTGTAACAATACACTATATATAGGCACAGTACAACCAATGATAATTCAGTAAAACGTGAGTTTTGTAATTCCTGGACTATCCTGTATGCAGACTCCCTCTCTGTATGTATTCACAGAGGGAACTGGAGCCCTTGTTAGAGCTTTGCTTTGTAAAAGAATGTCAAAATTAAGACAATTAAAATCAGCAGAAAATATAATAAGAAACCTCCGTATGGAACTTGGCCAAAAGAAATTTTCAGAAAAGAAATTAACTTTCAAGAAAGAATATATGACCCTAGTAAAAAAAATACCCTAAAGAATCCTTATGTCTTTGAACTATTGTTCAACAACATAACTATTGAATTAAAACTAGAAGAAAATTCACAATACATTTCAAGAGACTTTCATTGCAGACTGTCTTTGTTTAGGACAATTAACAACGTATACCTTACGGATGTGACATAAATGAGGCACCTGAACAGAATATTTCTCAATAGTATACACATTTCTAAAACTCTGCTTCCTTAGTTTTTGATTAATTTTCATTCAATCACTTGGGGGGAAAAGTTTGTTCCCTCTTTTCTTATTTTTTTTCAAATATGAAGCTTTGGTCGAATTTACTCCTTCTCAAAGGCTTAAGAAGTCCAAGGGACAGAGAGTGAGAACTTCCTTGATAATGAGACAGTGAAGTCATTAAAACAATTAATAGCCCAAACTGAGATTCTGAACTCCCAGAATCATATAGAGAGGTCTGTCTTTGGAGTCTTCTGTATGCTAAAAGGATTGACTCTCTGATTTCCTACTCTTCATTCAGGAACACAAATGTGTTGAGGCTCTCAGTTTTGATTTTCTATAACATTTAGGACTGACCGCAAGAACACACAAAAAGTAGTAGATAAGCAACTGGACTTTTATCAGCTGACAATACCACTTCACACCAGTTCATGTCACTTTCTTCACTGAAAGCAGTGGCAGTTATATTAATCTGAACATATTACTTCAGAATGTGATACAAAACCCCAGGACTTTAAAGTTACCCTGAAGTTTAATACAGTGAGTACTATTTCACCTATTCAGACGATCATAACAACCTACAAGCAGAAGATGTTGGAAACCATTCCTTCCAAAAAACAAAGAACATCAGTGAATGATGAAGGATTCCTAGAGGATCAGGCAGGACTTCATTATCAAAAAAGCATGGCTGCCTTGCCTATGGGATGTGTCCCTACGGAATACATATTCTGCAACAATGCTTGCAGTGTCTGGCTCAGTTTGTGATATCTCACAAATGCAGAAGCCATATACTGTATAATGCAGTGGAAAGGTCTGACTGATATCTTAGATTGCTATATAATCCAATAAAGAATGCCTCTGGCTTATAAAAAATACAGCTTAAATCAACTCACCTGAGAAATGTATTAATACAATGAAACATAGTGTTAATTCTTATTATCTTATCAATATCCATTCATATTAGGAGAGGAAAGAACTTAGATGTCCTGTGCAACAAACAGAACCAGAATTTTACAATGAAAAATGTGCTTTATTTATCTGTTCTCAGTGGCAATTACTTCCTAGAATTTGGGGTACTGGAAACAGAAACATTCCTTTTTGAAAGGTCTCTGTACCATTTCTGAAAAAAGGAAACCTTATTTTTTAATAATCTACATAAATTACTCCTCTACAGAAATAAGTTGGATGATTCTTATATTCAGCTTATCTCTAGTTAGTGTATTCCATTTGTTAAAAAACTGGGTGCATAAGTAAAACAACAAACTTCATAGTTCAATAACTTTCCTTCTACCTGCTCTCCTTGTGAAAAAGATAATGTTGGTGACAGTGGCAGTGATATGCTGAACAAAATGCATGTCTGTGAATGGAAGCCATAATTTCTGATCCACATGGGAACTCAATCAGCACCTTTCCATGAGCCAGCGGTATACTTTATAAATATTCACTCACCTAAATCATCTGTTCCTTTCCAAGAAGGCTTTTCTACTTGTCCTTGCTTCTGAATTTAGGAGGAATGTGATCATGAGGTGCAGGTAACTTTTTCTGATGTTTGCAGAAGGGTTTTATAACTACTCTAATCATTTCCAAAGATGGTAGTGGCAGCATGCCATTACAGTCCAGTAATTTGCCCTCCTGTGGGCAGGATTGCAGATGGAAACACATTTCTAACCAAATTATTAGTTATATTTCCATGAGAACATTCTGGTCATATTTGGCCATCATTTCATTAAAATTAGGCCTTTACAAAAGCATGTGTGCAATTGGATTGGCATGGAAAGGTAGGGAAGAAAGTAAGGAACATAAAATATTCTTTGCGGAGCCACTGTTATAATTTGCCTACCTTTTCCAAACTCACTAAACATACACAGACTGTATTCCTTTCATTGGCTTAAAAAGCCTGTCTAAAACCACCAGTATAATTTTGTCTCTACAAGAACAGCCAGATGGGTGAGCAGAGACTGAAATCTCAGCTGACATAGAAGTTACTCTATGAAGTTATCTTTCCACTTACCATCTCCAGGAAGGATGTTTAACCCAGCAGCTCTTATGTTTTCATGCATTATGGCTCCTCATTTCCCAAGAGAGCACTTACTCTACATTAAAGAATTGTGCAAAGTGGAAACACTTAAAAAATTAAAATTATAACTGAAAATCTCTTGCAAATTATCACTAGTTTCTATGCTTCTTAAAAAATTCTAAGGCAGCACATCCTAGTAGTGCTCACTGCCTGTTTCACTTACTACCATCTGTAACTGAACAGAATTTTTTTTCCTTTGGGAATCTGTTTTTCCTTATATCTGAAAAAATTATCCAAGGGAATTATTTGTAATACACATCCAACCTATGATCCAACCCCAAAAATCACAGGGGAGATAACTAGTGTCAGCTGCATTGAATAAAAGGGCAATAGATAAGCAAAGACCCTGGAATATAAGCAGAGGAATGATGGGAATATAAACTTTCTGTCTACCCTTCCTTTATCTTGGAAAAAAAACCAGTATTGGTGGTCCCTACAGTTTCATTTGGTTACTGATACATTTGGTAGTACTAAACAATGATGACTATGCCTGCCAAAACACTTACTGCTGATACATATGTGTCATGGTTTGACGCTGGCACAAGGCCAGTGCCCCCATGAAGATATATTGTCTCTGGTGTTTGCTGTGAGATGTGACCAGACAGAGCAAAACAGCTTGTAACTTTGGAACAAAAGGAAAGAACTTTATTTACTTACAATATGTAAAGGCGACACACACAGAAGGGATGAAAACTTTAGAAACACTCCTCTTCCCCCCACACAAGTTCTCAACACAGTGAGACAAAACTAAAAATTCCCAGTCAAGTTACTACTTTTTAGATAATTAATCTTCAGTCCATTACCACCCTTCTGATAATCAGTACTCAGTTCATCAAGGAGAGATAGGAGTCCTTCTTGCACTATATCATTACCTCTTCTTCCATGTCCAGTGCTCTCACCACTGTGCATGGACCAGAACTGCTTCTAGGGTTTATCTTTTTAAAGATGCTTTGGTCAGTTCCAAAAAAACGACAGTCTCTCAAAGCTTGGGACACCAGTCCCCCCCAACTTCACCCCCTGGGGCCGAGGGGCCTTGAGAACAGAGATCTTCCTCTCATCTCTGTTCACACTACTCTCTACTGTCCACTCTTGGCTCCAAGCCAATGCCTCTCCCCAGATGCAGTCTCTGCCTCACAGAAAAAAATGGGTCCATCCACGGCCATATAAGAAAAGTCCAGCCAAAGGCCACTCCATCATCTCATCTCACCTAGCATTCTTTTCAGCATCCTCTGACAATCTTTCACTTGCATGAACTTCCATCACCTTTACCCAGTTCTCTCTATTTCACTTCTATCTTCCTTCTTCAGAGTCAGGAGGATCAGCATTTAAAACATTTCCATCATCTACGAAAAGGGTTAAAGCCTTGGGCTGTGCCTGCCCAGAACTCCCACAGCTTGACTCGCTGGGCACCTTCTCGCGCCACCCCCTCCTTACTCCTTGGGCCATGCTGCCCAGCTGCCGATAACAAATTTCAAGGTGGCGCAGGCACAGTCTCTCTTTCTCTCTCTCTCCGGGGCGGGGTGGAAAGGGGGCTGCCTGATGCCTCTCAAGGTTCTTGTATTCTCTCCACCCTTCCATCCTGCAGGATCTTCCTCTCCCCCTCTGTGCCCAAGGCTCCGTTCTACCTCGCCCAGGCCGCATGGCTTCCCCTGCCCCGCCCAGCCCGCAGCTGGGCAGGGGAGGCCTGACCTCCCTCACGGACCAGAACCAAGAGAGAGTTCTCCCGGAGCCCTCTGCTTTTAACCCCCTGTGTTCTCAGAGGAGGATCCTTGTCCTCAGTGGCCACACTAAGTGCCAATATTCAAACCTGAGCACTCACTGGTTTGACCACTGAATCCCCAAAAAAACTCATTTCCTTTTCAAACCACCACAATATGAAATTACAGCAGTCATTTTTGTGAGACAGCCAGAATATTTCCGTTCTTATTTACTACCCAGACAATTCAGATTCAGAGAAGACAGATACACACAAATCTGAATGCATCTCCATACTCTTCACTGTGATTTATTTTGTATACCATGTACTTTATTAGCCCTGAAGCTACCTTAGAATTGGTACTCAGATGAAATGTTATTTCTCAAAACAATCATCTCTGCTGTCCAGCAGAAATACTAAATCTGCATATCAAACAATTTCCTAGCTTTCTTAGGGTTTAGGGCATTCAGAAAAGCACAGATTGTTAATGTTTCATTTCTCTAAACACAACGGAGAATGTTAGGGTTTTTGGTTTCTTGACAATTCAAGAGTTATATGAATTTGACCCATTTTTTTAAAAAGCAGTGTCTTTTATCTTGCTCTGCCACTTGTTTAATAGCATTAGGAAAAAGTGTGCAAGAGACAGAATTGTGAATCAGGTTAGAAAAAAAGTTACAGGAACACAAGCAAGAGAAATACTGTAAAGTCAAGCCCTGGAACTTCTTGTCCATTATCTGAAGCTGATTTACAGCTCCAAAAACTACATACCCTTTGGATAAAGACTTAGCACCCTATCTTTCTAAGAGAAATAAAAGCAACTTACCTTTCAAGAGGTTTTATGATACTAATTATCTGTACTAGGAGATGAACACACTAAGAGTGAAAGGGGCTATTTTCAAGTAAGCATCTTGACCCTAGGTACATCGCTAGCATTTCCTCCAGTGTCTCAGCCTGTTAGACACACTGACCTAAAATTTATGGAGACTGAAGTAAAGGGTAGGGAAGGGTCATAAAGTACATCAGTGAAGAATACTTGGAAAGTTTCTAAAAGTAAATCTCTGCCACAGTGCAGGCATGCTTTAACAAGTATTCCCGTATTTGAAAGAAAACCTAAATAGTGAATTTGCTTAGAGAAACTGAGTTTATTATACTAGATACAAAAATTTTCATAAAATTCATATTAAGTAATCTTGCCAGTGTATTGTACTTATTCTCATAATAGTTTAAAAAGTGTCATTTAAATCTATATATGTGTTTCATATAGCTGAGAATGTCTACTTAAAGCCTACAATGAAAAATTAGAACTCTTACCTTCCCTACATCTGTCAACATAGGCATGGCTTTAAATACGCCTTTTCTTTGTGTTAGTAGAAAATACACGACAAAAGAAAGGGAAAATTACCATGTTCCAACATTATTTTGTTCAGCAAAAAGTGGGTGAATCTGAACATAAACTACTATTAAACAATAATAGGCTTTTTTTCCCCTACAATAACAGAGCTATGAGCTACATGGAACAAAGCACAATTTCTGGGTGGAAATACATGGTCATTTTATTAATTATTCTCGTGTCTACTAGTAGAGAAATATTTGCCAATTTTCATGAGGTTATGGTAAATTTTGGAGACTTTATAATCATCAGATTTATGTTTCCTCAGGAACAAAATAGGTACTTTTTCTTTACTTTTGTAAATATTTTCCCTATACTGTCTCTTAAGAGAGAATTCTCTTCTTTCTAGATAGCTGTCCATACAATGCTACCCAATGTTATCAAAGTATTGGTTATAGCTACACAACAGCATGAAAACTAAAATTCACCATTAAATGACATTACAAATGAAGGGATAAATAATCAAAAAGAATTGTCTTGAAAAATCGGTGTTTTTTAATTTAAGTTTCCAAAGATTGATTGCATGTATTGCAACTACCTAACATTGCATATTCCTCAGGGAAGGAATCAAGGTTAATTAGTTACTTCACTTTCTATTTCCACATCTTAACGTGGATTTTAACCTTAACTACTGATTTCCTGCATTTGGACATCATTCTGGGGTTTGGAGCATCCTTAATGCTTTATTTTGAAGTAATGCAGCATTTTAAACTTCTTTAAAACTTTAAATTTTAAACTAATAAGTGAAACTTATTAGTTCCCTGAAAACTTGGGAAACAAACTAATTCAATAATTGGAGCTCTATAAAAAGCATATCTGCCATGAAATTCAACATCATTTTAGCACACTTCTATCCTATTTTTTCTTATTTATTTCCTAAATATTGTTCTTCTCTCAGTTATGGATGATGACCAAACACCCCATCAAAAACTATTTAGCATCATTTAACATTAAATAACATCTGAGACTCTTAAAAGCATAGCAATCTCTAAATTACTAAAAACCAATGCAGAAACCTGAAATTTCCTATGGGGAAATAACAGACTTCTGCAGGACTGCTACAAAAAAGCAGAGCACAGACTTGTCCTGGATTGCACTGCCATAGCTATCCCAGCCTTCACGACATAACAGTAACATCAAGTAAAGCTCGTGTGCTACACAAAGCCAAAAGTGCAATTGCATCAGGACTTTACACTGTAGGTCAAAGTGCAAAGTATTAGCTCCAATCAGGAAGCAAATTTCTAAGCTCAGATATGCTTTGGAAATTCAAGACGCCCTGAAGGCATAACCTTCCACTTCATCCCCATTTATTCTTCTTGCACTTTTGTTAAGACCTGTGAAGTGTTACTATGTTCAGTTTCCTTGATAAAAATGCTTTGATGTTAGAAAAATAATTTTAATATTGCAAATTCTGAACTTCAAATAACATTTCAAATATGTAGAGACAGACTCCTTTAATTTTTTAAATATAAACATATCACACAATTGGGGGTTTTTCCATTTGTTCATGATATTTTATTTTGTATGCATGTCACTAAAATTGAAGTCCCAAACATTTTAAAACCTGCAATACTAAAAAAGAAGGCATAAAACAGTGTTCCTTTAGCAAAATGACAGGGCAGGGGATGGAGCGTAGGGAGTGAGAGAGTTAGAAATAAATATGTTTGGTCTTACGTGACTTCTGGACACATTTTGATTAAGGCTTTTGTTGGTTTTGTTTTGTTGGGGTTTTTATTTCTTTGGTTGGTTTGGTTTCATTTTGTTTCATTTAATTTTGATGGGTTTCATTTTGGTTTGGTTTAGGGGTCTTAAACTAAAAAAGACAGTTAAACTGTCCCTAAACATTCAAGCCATTTGAAATCCATCACTCCTAGACATCTAGCAGGAATAAGCTTAGCATGTTCTATCTGCTGTCAAGGGGTTCATACATTGTTGATTTGAGAGAGACTGCTATAGTTAAAGAAGGAAGACATCATCATCAGAGACAAAACAATGACAACTGCATCAACAGGAGAGCTGACAGGAGGTAATGTTAGTACAATCCATCCTAGCTGTGTTTCAGGTAGCTTTGAAAAAGCTATTGTCAAGTTTGGTAGATGTGTCCCTATTACCTCAGACTGAGTATTGTCTTTCTAGTTTCAAAAGAAAGACATTCCTTCACATGCACTTCTAGAAAACCTCTAACTAAAACTCAGGTCCTGTAATGCAGTTGAGGTTTGATTGTAGTGAGTTGACCCTGACTGAATGCCAGGTGCCTACCCCCCTCTTCCTCAGCTGGATAGGACAGAGAAAATATCAGGAAAGGTTTGTGGGTTGAAAGAGGGACAGAAGACCACTCACCATTTACCATCATGGGCAAAATATATTAAATTTGCTGAAATCAGCTTAATTTTATTACCAATCAAATAAGAGCAAGAGTATAAAAAATAAAAACTAAATCTTAAACCAACTTTGCCCCCATCCACCCCTTCTTCCCAGGCCCAAGTCTACATCTGAATGGAGAATGGGGATTACAGTTGTTACACATCACTGCTGCTTCCTTCACTTCACACTGTTCCCTTCTTCAGCATGGAGTCCCACCCACCCACTGCAGACAGTTCTCCATTAAATTCTTCAACATGAATCCTTCCCAAGGGCGTCAGTCCCTCATGAACTGCTCCAGTGTGGGTTCCATCCTTCAGGAACAACTTACTCCTTTGTGGGTCCCCCATAGTGTCACAGATACTACCAGCAAGCCTGCTCCAGCATGCACTCCTCTCTCCACAGAGACACAGGTCCTACCAGGACCCTGCTCCAGCACAAGCCTGCCATGGGGTCACAGCCTCCCCTCAGGCATCCACCTGCTCAAACATACTGTTCTCCAAGGGCTGCAGGTGGATCTCTGCTTCCTTGTGTTTCTCCATGGGCTGCAGGGGCACAGCTGCCTCACCATGGTCTGCATCACAGGCTGCAGAGGAACCTCAGCTCCAGTACCTTCTCACTGACCTTGGTGTCTGCAGAGTTGTTGACCTCATGTATTCTCACTCATCTTTTCTTGCTGTTGTATAGCAATTTTTCTATCCCCTTTCTAAAACATGTTATCCCAGAAGTCCTACCATTGTCACTGATGGGCCCACTGTCCTATCACTGTCACTCCATCCTGAAGCCTCTTGGCATCGGCTCTATGGAATGTAGAGGAACTTTCTGGCAGCTTCCCACAAAAGCCACCCCTGTAGACTGTCTGCTACTAAAACCTGTCCATGCAAACCCAATGCACTGCTCAAACATAAAGCTCACTGGTCTTTGAAGAATGAGGTAAATACAAGCATCTCCTGAAAGTACCACCAGATTACAAGTTTTACTCCAGCATGGAAGATCATCCTTCTCATATAGAAGGACGGGTATTTATATTTTTCATTTTGCATAGAGGCTGAAAAAAGACTTTGAAAAGTGCTAGAATTGCAGGCACACTTTAGCTGTATGAACTAATTTAGAACTAAATGCATGCTTTAAATTATTGCTGTTTTTCATCTGGAAGACAACTGAGTCAGCTGGACTGTTCTTATTATTTCTAACATCTTTTTTTTATCAAGATATGGCTGTCAAACTGTCAAATTTAAATTCATTATGTCATCTATAAGTCATGACAATTCTGTAACTAACTATTTTAACAACCAATCTTACCTACAAGCTTCTTTCATAGAGTCCTCAATGGCTGTCTGTCATTAGTAAATTCTTTCATTACTCCAAGTTCTTTGGGCAACTTTCTGTCATAATGTCTAGTCCACTATTCTCATGTTTTGACATTTCCTTTGTTTACCCATTTTTATTCTATTTATTCTTTTTCCTTCTGTTCTTCACTTTTCAAATCTCAGCTAACTCCTCCACAAAACTGCAACAATGAATGGTCAAATACCTTTCTTTTACCAGAATAACTCTTACAGTGGAATCTGAAATTCCTTAACAGTTTAACCAAGGATGCTGTACATAATGCATGGGACAAGCTAGACATTTTAGAATGTATCCAAACACAAAAGCATAGAGCAGGAAGCCACCTAACTCAGCTGGCAGGGGAATAGAAAATGGGACTGGGTCTTGCATCATTCAACTTGTCTGAGATAAAAGCATGATCAGGCCTGCAAAGACTTCCTCTCTTCACCAAGAAAAATAAAGCCAAACTTTGCCCGACAATTTAGGGGATACAGACTCAATTCTCACTCCTACAAGTGACTACAAGAAGTCAATGTATGTGACTTTGTCTAAGAAATCTTAAGCAGCTTTGGTGTGAAATATATAATGGTAGGAAAGCAGACCTTCTGTGTGTCAAATATCAAAATTCAGTTTTCTAGAGAAATTATTCTGAAGTCTAAAGGGCCAAATATGAAATTTATCTAATTCACAAAAGTACTAAGAGTAATACAAGGCTGTTCTCTAAATAATGGTTAGGGAGAAAAAATTATAAAATGTTAGTTTCTCCATTGTTTATGCCCTCATGAAAGAAACAATCACTGTGTACCATCTTCAATAAAATCAGCTGGTTATGAGTCTGAACTGCACACAGCTGAACAGTACCAAGACTGGGTTATATACATATAAACACTACAAGTGGTAAGGAATGGACGCAAAAAAAAAAAAAAAAAATATTACAAAACTGTAACGATTTAACAGAAAGTATGACTGACGCAATAAGACTATCTGTTCCTTTAAGGTTTCAAGAAGTACCTTCCTGGTATTCTTCAACCAAATGGAACGAATTTGGATCAATACAAGTTTAAATGAGGTAAATTTAACACACTATGATATACAGGAATTCAGACTGAAGTATCTAAAGACTTCTCTTCACTTTATTAATTCAGAAATGTACTAACAAGAAGCTGAGCCACACTGCCATCACGGAAGCTTATAAATTGAATTTTGGAGAGCTGTGGATAATCATAAAAAAAATGCATTATCATAATTGTTCTCTTTTAATCACTAAAGAATTTTGATCCTCAATTAAAAAGATTTTTAAAAATCCAGTATTCCACAGGAACTACACAATTTAAAAAAATTATCTTTCAAAGTGTAATTCTCCCACTCTTATCTAATTAGAAGTCTACCCAGAAAAGCAATTATCCTTGAAAACTTAATAGACTGATTAAAAACTTAAGAGTCAAATTGTGATTATAATGTTCAGCCATACCTTCTGCTAAATATTTATTGGGGGGGGGTAATTTCTTTTGCTTCTGTTCCTCACCACTTGTACACTTTTTATGTGTATATTCATGGATCACCTGGATGAAGGGGCAGATGCCTGCTCAGCAAATTCAGATGACACAAAGCTGAGAAGAGTGGCTGATATCCTGGAGTGCTGTGCAGCCCTTCAGAAGGATCTCAGCAAGTTGGAGAGATGGCAGAGAAGAACCATCTGATACTCAGCAAGGGCAAGTGCAGGGTCTGCTCCTGGGGAGGAACAACCCCAGGCACCAGCACAGGCTGGGGCTGACCTGCTGGGGGGAAGCTCTGTGGAGAAGGACCTAGAGCTCCTGGTGGACAACAAGCTGCCCATGAGGCAGCAGCGTGTCCTGGTGGCCTAGGCCACTGGGATCCTGGATAAGCACTGCCA
The DNA here is from genome assembly GCA_032173965.1 of Sitta carolinensis. NCBI lineage: Eukaryota > Metazoa > Chordata > Aves > Passeriformes > Sittidae > Sitta > Sitta carolinensis. The sequence goes on along the minus strand of CM063313.1, from coordinate 24,545,402 downwards.
ACAGGTCATAGAAGGTGATCCTGCCCCTGGCCTCAGCCCTGGTGAGGCCTCACCTGGAGTGCTGTGTCCAGTTCTGGGCTCCTCAGGACAAGACAGACATGGATCTCCTAGAGCGGGTCCAGTGGAAGGGTGTGAAGATAATTAGGAGATTGGAGCATCTCTCTTATGAAGAAAGGCTGAGAGGGAGTTGGGCCCATTCAGCCTTGAAAAGAGATGACTGAGAGGAAACCACATCAGTGCCTATAAGTATATGAAGGGGACGTACCAAGCCAGGCTCTTCTCAGAGATGCTGAGCAATAGGACAGAAATCAATGCACAGAAGTTGCACCTGGACATGAGGAAGAACTTCTTTACTGTGCAGGTGTCTGACTGTGCACTGGAACAGATTGCCCAGGGATGATGTGGAGTCTCCCTCGCTGGAGATACTCAAGAACAATTTGGATACAACCTGTGCCGCGTCCTCTGGGATGACCCCGCTTGAGCAGGAGGTTGGACCAGATGAGCCCCTGTGGTCCCTTCCAACCTGACTCATTCTGAGTAATCTTTTGTTGTATGTTACATATTTGATGTAGACAAGTCCCTTAAATGTTTCTATTTTTCACTTAACAATGAAGGCAGTTTCCTATTCTGAGTCTGAAAAGAAGTATAGCTATAGAAAAATGTTTACAAGCCTCTCAGAAGCAATTATTTTACTCACATGTAAATAATGTCTAGTAGGTACTGGAAACTAGGAGATTGAGAGGAAATAACCTCTCTGACACAGTTGCAGAGGCATTCAGTCATTGTGTGGGTAGAATGACAGGTGATGTTGTGGCTACCACAAAACATAAATCTTGAAGATTTTTTGCCCACATTTTCTTCCCAGGTTTTACTGACAATAAACATCAACATGGCATGTTAATTCTTAAAACAAAACTTGAAGTGCAACTTTCTCTAATAATTGTGCAGTTTAAAAAAATTGTATAACAACAAAAGAAATATGATTTCTGCATCTTATCGAATCAATATTTGACATATCATGCCATCTCAAGAATTAGCTGAAAGCCTCAAAGAGCTGAGATTTCAGAATTTTAGAAGACCTTATGTATAAGAAGCCAATAGATAACAAACACAGAAAACACCGATGGTAAAAACATTTCCATGATCATGGGATATATGCTATCACTATATGGTTTTTTTTCAGATTCTAACCAGCTCTTCAAATAAAATTTGGTCAACATGCCATCTTTGCATGATAAAATTGTTGCATACATTAAATAATTTTGGGTATCTCTGGAATAACATGTATAAAACATACACAAATATCTCAAATGCACGTGTCAAGGAGATAGTGCCATACTCTTTCCAGTGGTGCCCAGGAACAGGACAAGGAACAATAGCCAAAAACTAAAATACAAGAAGTTCCATTGAAGAGGAGAAAGAAAGTCTTTGCATTAAAGGTTGCACATCACTGGAGCAGGTTGCCTAGGGAGATCATGGAGTCTCTCCTTCTCCTGAAACATTCAAAACCCAGCAGGACATGTTCCTGTGTCACCTGCACTGGGTGCTAATGTCTTGGATATGGTTTGAATGACACGATATCCAGAGGTCCCTTCCAAACCAAGTAATTCGATGATTCCATGAATACGTAGATGTATGACACAAGACTGAGAATGAAAATACTGCATTGGAAAGTTGGGGGGTTTAAAACATATGAGAGAAATTCACAGAAAGGTCACCTGTAAAATACAGAATGTTATTTACAGGAATTTGAGAACAATTAATAGTTAGAGATTGCAGGAGCCCTTTCCTAAAAAAGACAAGGGAGGGAAGGAGAGGCAGGGAAGAATAAAGTACCAAGAGATAGGGAGTGCTGGAAGTGAGTAAGGGGAGGGAGGGAGGGAGGAAGTGTCGGAAGGAAGTGATGGAAAGAAGTGTCAAAAAGGAAGGAAGTGTCGGAAGGAAGTGTCGGAAGGAAGTGTCGGAAGGAAGTGTTGAAAGGAAGTGTAGGAAGGAAGTGCTGGAAGGAAGGAAGGAAGGGTCGGAGGGAAGGAAGTGTTGGAAGGAAGTGTCGGAAGGAAGAGACGGAAGAAAGGAAGTGTGGCAAGGAAGGAAGATTCAGAAGGAAGGAAGTGTCGGAAGGAAGTGTTGGAAGAAAGGAAGTGTGGGAAGGAAGGAAGTGACAAAAGGAAGTAAGTGTCGGAAGGAAGGAAGTGTCGAAAGAAAGGAGGGAAGGAAGTGTCGGAAGGAAGTGTTGGAAGGAAGGAAGTGTTGGAAGGAAGGAAGGAAGGAAGTGTTGGAAGGAAGTGTTGAAAGGAAGTGTCGGAAGGAAGTGCTGGAAGGAAGGAAGGAAGTGTCGGAGGGAAGGAAGTGTTGGAAGGAAGTGTCGGAAGGAAGACACGGAAGAAAGGAAGTGTGGCAAGGAAGGAAGATTCGGAAGGAAGGAAGTGTAGGAAGGAAGTGCCGGAAGAAAGGAAGTGTAGGAAGGAAGGAAGTGACAGAAGGAAGTAAGTGTCGGAAAGAAGGAAGTGTCGAAAGGAAGGAGGGAAGGAAGTGTCGGAAGGAAGTGTCGGAAGGAAGTGTTGGAAGGAAGGAAGGAAGGAAGGAAGGAAGTGTTGGAAGGAAGGAAGGAAAGAAGGAAGGAAGTGTTGGAAGGAAGGAAGGAAGGAAGGAAGTGTCGGAAGGAAGTGTCGGAAGGAAGTGTCGGAAGGAAGTGTCGGAAGGAAGGAAGGAGGAAGGAAGGAAGGAAGGAAGGAAGGAAGGAAGGAAGGAAGGAAGGAAGGAAGGAAGGAAGGAAGGAAGGAAGGAAGGAAGGAAGGAAGGAAGGAAGGAAGGAAGGAAGGAAGGAAGGAAGGAAGGAAGGAAGGAAGGAAGGAAGGAAGTGTCGGAAGGAAGGAAGGAAGGAAGGAAGGAAGGAAGGAAGGAAGGAAGGAAGGAAGGAAGGAAGGAAGGAAGGAAGGAAGGAAAGGAAGGAAGGAAGGAAGGAAGGAAGGAAGGAAGGAAGGAAGGAAGGAAGGAAGGAAGGAAGGAAGGAAGGAAGGAAGGAAGGAAGGAAGGAAGGAAGGAAGGAAGGAAGGAAGAAGGAAGGAAGGAAGGAAGGAAGGAAGGAAAGGAAGGAAGAAGGAAGGAAGGAAGGAGGAAGGAAGGAAGGAAGGAAGGAAGGAAGGAAGGAAAGGAAGAAGGAAGGAAGGAAGGAAGGAAGGAAGGAAGGAAGGAAAGGAAGGAAGAAGGAAGGAAGGCGAAGGAAGGAAGGGGAAGGAAGGAAGGAAGGAAGGAAGGAAGGAAAGGGGAAGGAAGGAAGTGTCGGAAGAAGGAAGGAAGTGTCGGAAGGAAGTGTCGGAAGGAAGGAAGGAAGTGCGGAAGGAAGGAAGTGTCGGAAGGAAGGAAGTGTCGGAAGGAAGGAAGGAAGTGTCGAAGGAAGGTCGGAAGGAAGTGTCGGAAGGAAGGAAGGAAGGAAGGAAGTGTCGAAGAAGGTGGAAGGAAGTGTCGGAAGGAAGGAAGGAAGTGAAGGAAGGAAGGAAGAGAAGAGGAAAGTGAGAAGGAAGAAGAAGGAAAGGAAGGAAGGAAGTGCGGAAGGAAGGGGAAGGAAGGAAGGAGGGAAGGAAGGAAAGGAAGGAAGGAAGGAAGGAAGGAAGGAAGGAAGGAAGGAAGGAAGGAAGGAAGGAAGGAAGGAAGGAAGGAAGGAAGGAAGGAAGGAAGGAAGGAAGGAGAAGGAAGGAAGGAGGAAGGAAGGAAGGAAGGAAGGAGAAGGAAGGAAGTGGAAGAAGTGCGAAGAGGAAGTGTCGGAAGGGAAGGAAGGAAGAAGTGTCGGAAGGAAGAGGAGAGGAAGGTCGGAAGGAAGGAAGGAAGGATGAAGGAAGAGGAAGGAAGGAAGTGTAAGGAAGGAAGGAAGAAGGAAGGAAGGAAGGAAGGAATGTGAAGGAAGGTGGAAGAGGAAGGTAAGGAAGAAGGAAGGAAGGAAGGAAGGAAGGAAGGAAGGAAGGAAGGAAGGAAGAAGGAAGGAAGGAAGGAAGGGAAGGAAGGAAGGAAGAAGGAAGGAAGGAAGGAAGGAAGAAGGAAGGAAGGAAGGAAGGAAGGAAGGAAGGAAGGAAGGAAGGAAGTGTCGGAAGAGAGGAAGGAAGGAAGTGTCGGAAGGAAGGAAGCGGAAGGAAGGAAGGAAGTGGAAGGAAGGAAGGAAGGAAGGAAGGAAGGAAGGAAGGAAGGAAGGAAGGAGGAAGGAAGGAAGGGAAGGAAGGAAGGAAGGAAGGAAGGAAGGAAGGAAGGAAGGAAGGAAGGAAGAAGGAAGGAAGGAAGGAAGGAAGTGGAAGGAAGGAAGGAAGGAAGGGAAGGAAGGAAGGAAGGAAGGAAGAAGGAAGGAAGGAAGTGTCGGAAGGAAGGAAGGAAGGAAGTGTCAGGAAGGAAGGAAGGAAGTGTCGGAAGGAAATGGAAGGAAGGAAGAGGAAGGAATTGGAGAAGAGATAGGAAGGAAGGAAGGAAGAGG